>JAYWMT010000390.1:0-286301 GCA_039090855.1 Macrothele yani
AAATATATTTCATCTTTTAATTAAATATCGTACACAGACGGTGGTATTTCTTGTTTTGTATAACCTCGACCGTTCTTTGGTTTATGGGTACGTTTTTGTGGGGTATAGTAAAAAGGTTTCTATTGGAAGTATTAGGTACTATAACATAGCTGGATACATGTACATTCTTAGCGCTATTAGTCCTAGCAACTTCTCATATGTGCAAATATTCACTTCATATGCATGTTTCAAATACGTGCGTGGAGTTTCACACACACATAGAGGGAATCCATTACCAGTTGCCTTCATTGCGACGAAATCCATTGCTTGTTTTGTATTGTCATCTCGTGCTTTTTTTATCTTTTAGAATGCACTGTTACGATTTAAAACGCTGTCTCGATTTTATTGCCTTCCCACGCCAGAACAGTGGAGGACTAAGCCTTTTGAAAGAATAAACATATGCATTTGTGCATCCCATTACATGCGATGTAAAACATTTTGCTGAAGCTGATAAAGGATGTTTCTTGGAGATGTGATTGACTTAAGGAGCATGTGCAGAAATATCACGTGTATCAGTAACACTAATGGAATACCTGCATGGCAATTTCTATCTGAAACAAGGGAAATTTAATCCGTATGAAAGTTTCTCAAATGCAAAGAAAGATAGCTCTAAACTAGGTTTAGATACCCGAACCCACAGCGCGCTGAGCCTTTTGGCAGGTTAAAATTGAAAATCCACTGACGGAAAAAAAATCACAACACCAAGAAGGGGTTGTGTTAGATAAACGACAGTTGGTGAAGACGGTGAGAGTACATCTGTAAGATGACGTCTATGCAATATTCGCGCTCGGCACATACGTGTGGCGCTAGTAGCGCCCCTCAGAACATGCAAAGCAGTTTTTGCTGTAAATACGCGCTGTAACGTTCGTGAGCGTTAGTTATCGGTTGAGATTCGACGTAGTGTGTTGATGTTAGTCAAGAATGCCTTTAAGAGCCGCCCCAGTGGCGCAGTGGTCTAAGGCGCTGGCCTCTGATCATTCGTCCGTAAGGGGTCCGGGGTTCGAATCCCGTATTTCAGGCATGGATGTTGTGTTTAAGTCTTACGGCACTGGCTCTCTCCCTTCCCTGGAAACCAGTAACCCTAAATTCGGGACGGGCGACTGCTTATAGCCCATTGAGCTGCTCACGGTGGTCGTTAAACCTCCAACCAAAAAAAATGATTTTTAAGCAGAGACGAAGACGCCATTATCAACAGCCTCACGGAGTTTGAACGAGGTCGTGTAATAGGGATACGAGAAGATGGATTTCTTCTTTCCGCAATATTGCAGAACGACTTGGCAGGAATGTAGCCACTGTGCATAATTGTTGGCAGCGGTGGTCAAGGTACAGGTACTGCCTCTAAAAAAGACCGGGATCCGGCCGGCCACGTGGCACTACTGAGAGGGAAGACCGCCGATGTACTGCGTATGGCCGTGTGTCACATCGTAACTGTGTCTGCGTGGCAGCAATTCGAGCTGCAGTTGCCACCTACAGTGACACAATGAACTGTTAAACAATCGGTTACTTGAAGCGACAGCTCCGAGCGCAGACGTAACCCTGTAGCGTGCATTCCACTTATCTCCTAAAACCACTGCCGTTTGCGACGTCAGTGGCAGTGTCAAGCCAGAGCTCAGCTTGGAGGACGGATTGGAGATCTGCTGTGTTTTCTGATGAAAGCCGGTTCTGCTCTGGGTGCCACTGATGGCCGTGTGTTGGTGAGAAGGCGGTTAGGGTGAGCGCCTTAACCAACCAACCTGTCTGCGAAAGCCGAGACACACTGGACCTACATGCCTGGAGTTATGGTCTGGGGAGCAATTTCCTATGACAGCAGGATCACTCTCGTGGTTATCTCACGCACCCTGACGGCACAGTTGTACGTCGGTCTGGTGATTCAACCTGTTGTGTTGCCATTCATGAACAGCATTCCAGGGGGTGTTTTTCAACAGGATAACGTTCGCCCGCATACCGCTGTTGTGCAAACCCAAACGTGCTCTGCAGAGTGTCGACGTGCGTTGCCGTAGCTCTGCTAGATCACCACATTCTTTCTCCAATCGAGCACGTATGGGACATCATTGGACGACAACTCCAGCGTCACCCTCAACCAACATTAACCGTCACCGTATTGACCGACCAAGTGCAACAGGCATGGAACTCCATCCCACAAACTGACATCCAGCACCCGTACGACACAATGCATGAACGTTTGCATGTTTGCATTCAACATTCTGGCGGTTACACCGGTTCTTAATGTACGCAGCATTTTACATTTAAAATGGCTATCTCTCGCGCTTACATTAAGCTGGTGAATCCTTTGAAAACATTAATCGATTAAATATGTTACCTATACAAAATGTATTGCCGCCATTTCATTCCTCTACAACTATTTTTTCGTGGTGTTGGGATTTTGTTTTCCGTCAGTGTATTTAGAAGCGGGAACAATATGCCCTGACAGGATAGTATGACATGAAAAGTGCTGAATATAGAGATTTCAGGAAGTATACGGTTACCTGTTAAGATCTAAAGTTGTAAGCTGCCCTACATACTCACCTGCAACAGCAAGCCATTCCGAAGCAACATCTCTTCAATCAGAAAAAATGACCCGGTAAACACTGTTAATCAGCATTTAGTTTTTTATTGCATAGTATAAAACTAAATGAAATTTCAATGGTTATGTGAATAATGAGAGTGAGCTGGAATAGTCCAAAGTATTCTTTTCTATCAAGTTAAAATGTTTCTTTAATAAGGAACTTCAGCAATGTTATATTCGGGTGCATGCGTTATATAACAACTACAAACATTATACTTTTATACTGAAGGCATATTGTTTGTACTTGGCTATAGAGTAAGAGTGGCCTAGTGATAACATTTGTAGGTGTCTTTTTCTCATGTAATTAAAGATATATATACGTGCATAGTGTTATACATACGTTTCTGCAGAGCATTAAAAAAAGAATAGATTTAGTAATACTCGAAAATATCACGCGAAACTACAAACATGATTTCCTTGAACACAATAAACAAAGTCATACAGACCGATAAAATTTCGCAGTTTTTCTTTCTAATTTCAAAAAGTGCTCAGGTAAATCCCAATTGCTATTTCAATCCTAAACCAATACTAATTTACAGAATGTGTATTTAACTAAACAACGTCTACGCAAATGATTGGAAATATCATGATACCACGTGTAATATCCTAAAAAAGGACGTAAATCCCTGCAAAAATCCAAACTCCAAATTGTGTTGCAACCTATTGACTGTTTAAGAATATTTACAAGACGTTGAAACCTGCTTCAGATCTTGAAATTTTTGCAATACACAAAATAGAAATATTATGCTATGACAGCTAACTGTAGTAATTATCACACATCATTTTTTCGCTTCTTAAGAACAATTAAGCTTTCATCTACATGTAATTTTGGGAGATCATCAAAATTCGCTACTTTTCTTTACTGCATTATGCAAAAATGGAGAGTTACAATACTGGAAATATGTTTAGCATTTATTAAGCTCAGTTTTGATAAAATTTAGTTATCTTCAAACAAATATCGTTTGCGCGTTGGACTCGCATATAGAAAAAAATTATCATACTTTTCTCTCGCATAAATAATTTTCAAGCATGTCTTACGGCCATTCTTCCAAGCGGAGCCGGATTTGAATTCCGGTTAAGCATGGATGCTATGTTTGCCTTACAATAGTAGCTCCCCGCTTCCCGAAACCAGTAGTCCTAAATTAGAGACGGGCGAAAAATTATCCTTTATTAATTTCTCACCGTGATCGTTAATTCTGCAAACCATAAAACGTTTCTCAAAATTGCGAGGTAAAAGGTGGATCTTCCTCTGCGCATTTTGATAGCAGAAAATTTGCAAAGAATGGAATACGTACCTATTGAAATTATTATCTCAAGTAAGTTAAAGCTAAATTTAGAAAAACACATGAATTAAAAAAATATTGTTATTCACACTTTTATTTTTCTAAGGCGCCCTAGATTAACAAGAGTGAAATATGAAATTTATCAATCTATGAGGAAATCACTTGCATATCAAGCGTTGTTGAAATTTTGTTCAAGAGAAACACGTTTGTCATACCATTTTAAAAAAGCACAATGCCACTGAAATTTGAAGGGGAAAAATCATTGGACTTCAAGAACTGTAACGATTGAGGTGTAAATTTGTTAATTAACTTGTGGGAAAATAGGTGAGCATGCAGTTTTTCTTCCGTAGTTTAATTCGTCAACGAGCATTTTCTGAAACAAAAAAAATACCAACAACAAAATTTTTCTACATGCCTTTCTTATGTTTTTCCTTTTCTTGACCAGGTGTTTTTCTTTAGTGCAGATAATTTAATGCATCTGCACGTTCAGAAATTAACCGTTTCTCTAGGATATAAATGCAATTAATGCAGAGTAATAACTGAAGGTTTTTGAAGTTTTGCATAAAACATTTCTAGTTTGGAACTGTCAGAACAAAAACATTCGAACAGGATTTCTTTGAAACCAAGTGTAGGCCGCTTGTTGTTAATTTCAATGAAGGGACCAGATGATTGTTATTCGTGTTTAACTGTATCTGCAATGCTACTTTACTCATTCGTATATAGGTTCTTTGCATAGAGTCCTTTTTCAGAGTGCATGGCAATTGTGTGATCATAGAGACACACACCAAGAAATTACGGCGTGAGTGGAATATTGGAAAGTCTTGGCATTTCAAATCATCTAGCTGTAGAACCTGTACGCATTGAAAGAATTAATTTTTACAATTTCATTTATGAACAACTTTTAAGTGATCGATGGACCATCTGGATACATGCATGTAACAATTCAGTCATTTATCGATGTAAACAATGTCATGAAGAAGTAAGCTATACAAAAATTGAGCTTGAAAGTGCATTTTGAATAATTATGATTCTGAAACCAGGGCGGTCCCTGGGTACACGATGGAGAAAAGCTAAACATTGTGCTTTCATATTGTGGCAGTTGGGAAATGCTTTGAAGACATTAGTGAAGTAACTAAAGATAACTTGGTAGTGTTAGAGTAAATTACGACGTCACGTGTAGAAAAGTAATGATAGGAAAGTATGGAGGATTTTATTCCTGTAATTATTCTTGCGATAATGTTAGTTTTACTTCTGGTCAGGATTGAAAAACCTTGACACTTAAGACTAAAAGCCGATATTGGAAATGCGTGGGATTGGGTGTAGATTATTTTTTGTCCCTTGTTTTTATCTTCTTTCTGTTCATTTTTTACGGTAGTGCTGTTTTTATTACCATATATAGTGCTAACTTATACGATTTAGATTCCTTCGTACTAAAAACCAGAACCTACATTATTCAGTTAGAGTGTACACGTTGGAAATTGCAAAGGGAATTATTCTTCTTTTTCATTATTATGGAATTCCCATATACATATACATGCTATTAAATAGTACCTAACGAAAGACGATGGGAAACATGTCATTCCCGAAACTCCCAGTAAGTAAAGCATCTTTTCCGACACACAACGCATTCCTTTATCGCTTATGTAATAACCAGCTGTCACTTTTGCACCGAACAGAAGAAAAAATTAAAATTTCCATACACGGAGAGAGTGTTATACTTTTCATCCTGTCTACATTCGCTGGCCTTTTTTCGAGAACTCGTTAATCCGGCTGAAAGCTTACAGATCTCGAATACGAATTTCAAAATTAAATTCACACGCTAAAGATTTTTCATCACCAAGTTTGATGGACTCAATCGCTAGTTTTGACCGTCAGAAAAACGAAACATGCCACATACAGGGATGTATAGGTCAGGTGATGCGCAACATCACAGCCCCTCTTCTTTGACAAATCTCAACCTCGACTTCTCGTGGTGCATCCTGTTCCCACTAAAGGGACACTGACGACCGAAAATAGCGGTATAACTATACCATCAGGATTAGAGGAAATGCTACTACACACTCACCAACCCGCTTGGCCAGTGTGGTGAGTTATGGCCAAACCCCTCCAAAATGACTCCATAACTTAAATTTTGGCCCCTCAGTCTCTGCAGCAGCTGGAGTGTACCACCTGGCCACGGCAACGGGGAGTGCGAAATGAAAGCAAGAGGGTGCTAAGAATCCCCGGAGGTCCGGACTAGGGCCTGCCATCTGATGCTGACCTTGGGTACGTATAATGGACGCTCCCTACCTTCTGATTCAATGCTTCTTGAATTGGAAGACGAACTACAAAGGATCCAGTGGGACTTCGTCGGGCTAAGTGAGGTAAAAAGAAAAAAGGAGAAGATCTCATTAAACTGAAAAAGTGGACACCTCTTCTACTATCGTGGGACAGATACTGGCAGAACTAGAGGTGTTGGATTTATAAGAAAAGAAACTGAAGAATAAAACTGTAGAAGTTGAAAGTTCTCCTCTTACAGAGCTGCACGACTTGTTATCCAACTCTCGAGAAGATACAAGGCTCAGATTATTCAAACTCATTTACCCACACACAAGTCATCCTGACGAAGAAATTGGAAGTTATTTTATGAGGGAAATTCGTCATCTAAAAAATAAAGGTAAGCAGCACTTGAAGATAATTATATGGGAGATTTCAATGCAAAAAAATAGAGACAACGGCAACAGAATGAAAACTTCAGTAGGTAAATTTGGTCACGGCAAACAGAAAACTAGCGTGAAAATACTTTCGTTGAGTTTGCAGAGGCCGAAGGGTTTTTCATCTTGAACTCCTTTTTTAATTAAAAACCACACCGGAAATGGACATGGAGACATCCAAATGGAACAACAAGTGAAATTGAATTTATTATGTGTAACAAGAAATTCGTCATAGAAAACTGCAGTGTGCTAAACAAGTTAAACACAGGTAGTGGCCATAGATTGGTGTGATGTAAGATGCACCTTAACACTAAATTCGAAGGTGGCAAGCTCATAAAAACAAACCAAAATGTAATTGACATAACCAACCTTAAAAAACACCATAATACCTTCATGTTGGAACTGAAGGACGTATTCTCTGCTTTAGAAGGCCTAACAGCAGAAGAAGTGGATATTTCTGAAGTTAACAGAAAAGTAAGCAAAGCTCTTATGGAAAAAAGCAACAACATTAGCTGGGTCTAAGAACAAGTTGCATGTGTACAAATTATCCGAAAAAAACAAAATGTTGATGCAAAGAAGAAGAGAGAAGAGGACAACTAAATAAGATGTGACTCCCAAAGTGGAACATACAGAGCTATGCAAGACAGTACGAAAAGTATCACTGAAGACGTAAAGAAATTTCACTGTAAACCAGTGAGGAAAGCAATTGAAAACAACCAAAGCCTAAAGATAGCAAAGGGACATCTCAGTATGGAAAAAAACAGATGATGGCACTGAGAAAAGAAGATGGTTATGTAACAAGAAATAGAGGCGAAATTTTGACAAGACTGAAATATTTCTACTCCAAATTATATAAAAGGGATGACACTTGTACTCCAGACATCATGAAAGGTACCAGTACCAGAGTTCTTCCAGTCCTCCCAGACGAAGTTACACATGCAATAAAGAACATGAAGTGGGGAAAAGCTCCAGGAGAAGATGGATTTACTGTAGACATTATACAAGAAGCAAGTGGAGAAATCGAAACAGTACTCGCCCAAATTTTCAATGGATGCCTTAATGAAGCGAATATTCCTAAGGATTGAACAACACTCCAATGATCCTGCTACATAAAAAGTGTGACATTGTGGATCTCAGGGACTACAGAACTAACAGTGGCCTATCAGTGGTTTATAAAATCTTCACTAAAGTTCTTTCACACCTTTTGAAGGTAACACTGGACATGGCCCAACCGAGAGAACAAGCTGGATTCAGGAGTGGCTACAGCACAATAGATCATATCGACGTACTTAGAGAACTAATTGAAAGAGCGAGGGAATATGAACTTCCGTTGTGCATGGCTTTTATCGATTATGAAAAAGCCTTTGATTCGGTGAAACCATCAGCAGTTACAATGGCTCTGAAATCCTGCGGTATTGAAATGCATACATTAATATTATTAATAACATCTATGAAAATGCAAGTGCAAAGATTCGGCTGTTTGAAAATGCAACACACAAAAAATTGGAAAGGGAGTGAGACAAGGTGACAATATATCTCCGAAGCTCTTTAATGCCACATTTGGAAAATGTCTTTCAATCACTGAACTGGCAAAACAAAGGAATAAATGTTAATGGAGATTATATCTAACCAATATTCGTATTGCTTATGACGTAGTCCTTTTGCAACTACCCAATCAGAGCTGCAGAGTATGATTCAGGAACTTGCTGACACGAGTAAAGAAGTGGGATTAAAAATGAACTTCCAGAAGACAAAAGTGATGTTCAATGCTTTTACAAGAAATGAAGTTTTATCGATTAATGAAGAAAAGCTGGAGATAACAGACACGCACGTTTATCTTTGACAGGAGATACCAAGTGAGGGTCACATTGATAAAGAAATTAATCGGCGTACAAATCTTGCCTGGAGAGCTTTTGGAAGAAACAGCATAATTTTCAAGAGCAATATGCAATTATGTCTTAAAAGAAAAGTGTTTGATCAATGCATTCTTCCAGTGCTTACGTATGGTGCAGAGACGTGGACCTTAACTAAAAGAGACATACAAAGGCTGCAAACAACTCAAAGCAGCATGGAGAGGTGCATGCTTGGTGTAACCAGGAGAGATAAGAAGAGGAATTCGTGGATCTGAAAAATGACAAGAGTCGAAGACAGTATGATCAGAGTTAAATCCCTGAAAAGGCAATGGACTGGACATACTGCCAGAAGAACAGACCATCGATGGACAGCCGAAATTTTAGATTGGATACCAAAGGACAGGAAAAGACTGAGAAGAAGACCACATGTGTGATGGGTGGATGAAATTCGAAAGTATGCGGGAGTGACATGGAGGAGACTGGCACAAGGCAGACCGTTGTGGATGAAACTTGGGGAGACCTTCGTCCAGCAGTGGATTGATAACGGTTGACAATGATGATGATGATGACATGCTTAAATAATATGCCTCGATTTAAGGAATGTTTCCAGCAGTGGTTGTCATTATTCCTTTAAAACGATGCAAACTATTCATGATAAGGAAGGATGTCTTTGTCAATCGTAAACGTTTTTATCCTGAAAAGTCCATCTCGTTTCGAATATTTTATCAAATGGCATGCCGAAAATTTTCCACCCTCTTAGGTATCTATTCACTTGGTTTAACAGTACACAATATCAACAAGGTGATGACCAAGATAAGCTTGCAAACACATGGAATAACATTAAATAACATGTGTTTTTCCCAAGCGAAATAAATATGTCTGACTGCCATTTTAGAAGTTTATGCTTCACGTGTTTTGATCCACCTTAAACTTATACAAAATACACTGGCGTCCAAAAATAAGGATGAGACGGTTTTTCGAATGTAAAGTCGTGCAGAAGGGCTCCACATCGACACAAATCATACCATAAGATCCCTAAGATGTAAGAATATGGGACAAGTGAGCAAACCCGTCCAAACGAGGAATCCAAAGGATACAAAGGTATTCTTTACTGAAAACGTAGCTACGAGCACAACTGGACAGAAGACGGAAACATCCATGTGACAGGTGGCTGCTAAGAAAAATCCAGTCTTTTGTAGGGGATATGATCACCCCAGACTACGTTGCAGGATTTACAACGTCTGTCCATGTTGAGGACGGGGTTGTCAATGAGCCGTTGAGGCATCGGGGCCCATTCCCCTTAAGGCGCCAATCGTAGCTGCGGATTCGTTGTTGGCGGCTGGTGATGTGCTGTCAAACGTCGCCTCAAGAAAGTCTCACAGGTGTTTGATTGGATTTAGGTAAAGGGGCCTTGCGGGCCAATCCATGCGTTGAATATTTGCACTATCCAACAGCTCTGGGACAGCCACTGCACGAAGCGGTGTAGCACTATCGTCCGTGCAAAGGAACTCAGGACCCACAGCACTTCTAATCTGACGCACGATAGGCAGGAGAACATCGGTAAAATAGCGGCCACTAATGACTGAACCTCCTTGGAAGATGTGGAGGACCGTACGGCTACCAAGCATAATACCACTCCAAACGAGAACACCGCCACCTCCAAACCGTTCCTTTTCGATGATGTTGGAGGTGTGATTGTGTGTTCCCTGCTCTCTCCAGATGTGTATACGTCCAGAATCGCTCGTCAGACTAAATCGGCTCTCATCCGTAAAGAGAACTCTACTCCATTGCTGATGTGTCCAGTTCTTGTGTTCCTGGCACCACAGAAACCGCCGTCTCCGATGAGCAGGCGTTTATGGCACGCACCGTACTGGTCGTCGTGCAAATAGACCACTTTTGTAGAGCCTCACGGTCACGGCAAAACGTGATAACGGACGTCCAGTTGTCTGTGGCATGTGCCTTGCGATTTCTCTCGCTGTCTGCCGTCTGTCTCTTCTCGCCTGTAGGACAATATACCAGTCGGCCGCCACCGGGGTTTCTCGTGGACGACCACTGCTAAACCCTCGGACAGCTGTTCTTCTAGTTTGAAATGCTCGCCAAGCTCGTGATACGATCCTGTGAGCGATCCCGAACTCCTCGGTCACACTAGTCACACTTCGACCATCTTCGAACTTCCCAATGACGCGACCTCGGGTAAAGTTTCCCAGATGTCGTATGTCGTCTACTGGATTGCCTGTTGGCCATATAACACGGTGTCAGCAACTTGACGTCGTTCAAACCGATGTACACCGTGCAATAACTTTCCCTGAACTGCTGAGCGTACACTGCCCGTGTGCTTTATACCCTTCCGACACCCCACCCCCTCCTACCTGATGCTGCATATATGCGCATGCCCTACCGAACCGGACCCTAGTCTATCTCCTGAGTGGTCTTTCGGTCCGTTCTGCCTGCTCGTTCCGCTGTTACCTTAATTTCCCCTCTTCGTCCTTAATTTGTGTACACCAGTGTACAACCCTTGTCTTTTGCCATTTGAGGAAACTGATGCGACTATATTCAGCTAAAAAATTGTTACAAATAGTGTGTGGTCTAGGAATTAAGCAAGAAAAATAATGAAGTCGCAAATGTAGCTAACGTGTATAAGGAAGAAAATGGGACATCGGGGAAAAAAGAAAGAGCTTTTTTTTCTTTAAGTGATGAACGAATTACCATGATATTACTATTTTCTTTTGGGATAAAATCTAGAAAAGGATCAACAGCAAATAAAGAACCACTTTTTAGTTAGAGCTATGACCAACTTGCCTTGATACCGTTGGTGCATTGCAACATTACTTGATACAAGCTAGTTCTTTGTTTGGTGTAATCGCCCACAAACGCCGTTGCCCACGTTTCTCCATCAGTAGTGTTCAGCAATACGGAGACAGCGGACTGTTTGCTGTCTTCTTTCTGCTGCATCCTTTTGGTTCCCAATTGACGCAGCGCCCTTAAAGTTAAACAATGTGATATCTCAGGATACAAAAGTTAGAAGCTACAGCCTTCATACAGATTTTTAATAAATAAACTCTCAAAGTGCCGTTAACATGGAAAATAGAAAAATCAGGCGTCTGGTTGACTTTTTGCTTATCTTTTGTAGAAACTACCTATATTTGCTGAATTTGATGCTTAAGATTACTCACAATAGAAAAAGAATGCTAGAAGTAGAGGACGAATAATCTTCACACAAAAAATGTAAAGTCACTGAATTTTCGAATAATAGATTTACTTGCTGTCGCATATTATTAATTCAAACTCATATCTTAATCGGAGGTCTACTGTGGCATGCAAATTAGTTTCAATTTCCATTTTTAAAAAAAACTTATGTGTTTACGATTTAGGCACACAATGGTGACAACTTTAATTGAAATCAAAGTGTGACTGAACAGGGTGATATACCTCTAAGGAAAGCTATTACTCTTCCTGGTCTTCTGCTAGTGGTTAAAACGATGCATTCTAGGTTATCTACATCGTATTTTATTTGCAGAAAAGAATGTCTTGGAAACATGTACTCAGTTAGGTTTCCGTTTGAACAACCCTGTTTTGCATATTTGGAGCGGTAACGAAGTACCTCGTGATATCCACGTTACATGCGGCTACTGTGAGTTGTGTACACCCATTCTATGTAATGTAAGCAGTAAATGTTTGCTAGTGATGGGAGAAACGTGTTGAATTAAGCCAATTTGACCAGGCCAGTTAGTTGAGGCCTATAGGGCAGATGCCCGTTTTTCAGAACCAGCCACACCTTTTTGGCTGCTACCGTACTACTATACCAAGAACGTACCACGACTCAATTAACAGTGCCCAGACATGCAGCAAGGGGGCTCATATTGTTCCTCCACGCGCAGTTGATCCTAGAGATAACCGTAGGTTATCACAACTGGTACCTCAACAACGACGTGCAAAAATCAAATAATTCGACGATAAGAACAACAGCGGTAACGCTCCACCTTTCTCCACATGTACTACGCAGAGTACATTGCGATGGTCCCGCTTCCTCCCTAATGGTACGACGTCCTGGTGCACCGTTGCGATGGTCGAATTCGCTTATTGAAGAAACAAAGTGGAACCTCATTCCTGGTTGCACATTTCTGGTTCAAAAGGCCGCTGAAACTGGTATTCTAGTGTGAGTAGCTTTTTATTAACAGGTCCTAGGTCTGTTAGTTTTCAT
This sequence comes from Macrothele yani, assembly GCA_039090855.1. Lineage (NCBI taxonomy): Eukaryota > Metazoa > Arthropoda > Arachnida > Araneae > Macrothelidae > Macrothele > Macrothele yani. Next base: position 12,636 of record JAYWMT010000390.1, read on the forward strand.
ACTACAAACACTGAATGGCTGACGCTACAGGACCTGCTAGCAGACCATCTGCTTTCGTATCTGCACAAGGTTTACTCGGATGACAACGCCACCTTTCCACTGACCATCGCACCATGTAATCTGTCTCGTATAACTACTGAGTAGGTGGAAGAACACTATAACGAATTCGCCAACTTGCCTTGGCTACCCAACTCCCCTGACTGTAGCCCACTTGAAGGATATGCTACAACGGTTAGATATATTTTATATATGAATTGTTCCCCACTGTGCAACTCTTATCCTATGGATTCCATTGTAGGTGCTATGTAATTGTGCATTTGTTTTTATTTCCTTAAGGGCAATAAAATTACCTGGTATCTAAATACGTTTATGCAAAAATCAACATTTTTCTGGTATTTATTAAGAAAAAAATGTATTCTTCTCAGTTTAGCGTATGAATAATTATAGGTATCACCCCGTTGTCTTGAGTTATGACTTTCTTTCAGGAACGACACATAAAAGAGTGAAAATTTCGTTTTTTCCTCTATACTTCACATAACACAATGTATCAGTCTTTTGGTTAAATCATACCTACCTTTTTTTCCCAACATTTCGCACTTTTGTTTCGTTTTTTTCCCAGTGAATGGAAAACAAAACATTCGTCATTCAGAAAGGTTTGTTTTCTTTCTCTTAATTGATATTTAAATGCAGATATTATCTGTTCTATGTCCGCAATGTATTAAAGGCAATAACATGTCGAATATTTTGCTGCAATCATTTAGTTTGAAAGGACGTATAAGCTAACACATTATACATCAAAATTCGCACTCAGCTTTAGGGAGTTTTTGGCCATGTCTGAAATAAGGAATGCTCCAAGTAAAGAAAACTAATATACAAGGAGAAAGTACCTTGCAGATCTTCAGAGTCACTGCTGTTTGTGCTCCAGCATCTTCCTGCCATTAGCAACTGGCCCAAGTTAGGAAACTTCATTCCTTGTCATGCCCCACACGACTTTCCTTGTGCGGCTATTCAATAAGTGCAATAATTGTCCGACGCAAAGTTGCATGCTCCCCGATTTTGAAGAAACTTTCCATGAAGGTTTTGTGCGTCTTCGCCGCTTTGGGGCACTCTTATCTCCGAACACACATGCAAATGCATGCTCACCACCTGGAGGGTTAGGGGGTTGAATCTTGTTTCAAAGTTATGACAATTTCCAAAGGCAATAAAGCTTACGAGAACAGGGTAAAATATGGATTTATAAGTTTGAAAGACAGTGAAAAGCGCCACGAAAAAAAACATGTGTTGGCATAATCTAGGTTTTCGAATATGAGTTGAAATATCTAAATTTTCACGAATATGAGTTGAAATATCTGGTTATACTTTTTACGCAATTACTATATAAAAGTGCAGTTAACAGCAAAAATTCCTATTCTCAATATTTTCTTTAGAAATTCTTTACTAGAAATCCTTCAGCAGTTAGCAAGGTGGAGACTAATATTCTTCGATGGTTTGGCCATGTTAAAGAGTGTGTGATGAGATGCTTACTAAGAATTTTTTTAGCCAAAGAGGCAGGAAAGAAAGGCAGAAAAGCGAAAGAAATCATGGGAGGATCAGATTCAAAAGTGTGTACATGAGGAGAAAAAGATTATCAGTATGAAGTGTAGAAGGCATTGCGTACGTCGTATGATGGATGTCAGTGAAGCCCACGTTGTGTGTCAAGATCGCTGTAAATGGAAACGTTTGATACGGAAAATGTAAGTAAACAATCAAACATTTATCTGGTATCTTGTATTTCTTTGTGAAGTTGTCTTCTAACTCTGTGAGAACAGTTTAGCGATGTGTATGTATGTATATACGTATGCATGTACGTATGTATTTATGTAAAATCTTCACCAATCCAGTTAAACACTTTAAACTTAAGAGGCCATCTACGCAAACATAATATTTCCAAAAGAAGTTGAAACACGGATTTGCTTTAATCAATGGCAGATGTTTTAAACACTTAGAAATTTAGACTCATCTTCCATGAATTCTGATTTCAGAATCCTTCGTACCTAAAGGAATAAAATTTTTTGAGGCACAATGTTTAATCACAGAAATATAATTTTCTTTTTCCGAGTATTCTTAAGAATTCGGATAGAGTGATCTAACTGGAGAGGGTCACAAAATACATAAGACTATTTGCAACAAAATGGAATACGTTTGAGTGTTAAAAAACGGAATAGGGCGAAACTGGGTAATCATGAATGTTCGGTTACATGTAAATACAAGCTTAAATAAGTTAACATAGATGTAAAATTTTGCATCTTAAAGAGCTGGTAATCGCAATTTCTTTATCTTTCCATGGTAACAACTACCCCATTTAGAAATCAAAGTAATGAGACAAACAAAAGCGTAATGATTCTTGAAGAAATTTGTTGGACAGTTATTTGATGCTAAGTCTTATGGAATATTTACGAATTAAAACATCCCACAATTTCGTGTTATATGTAAATATAAATTTAGATAATTTAACACATAAATATAAAGCTATGATTTTGCTATTCAAAACTCAATACTACGCAGAAAAAAGTTTGCGAATCACACCCACGAAGATTACAATACCCTTTTGACATAGCTTGTAAACATAATCGGAATAGGTAAAAGATGCAACTTACGCCAATATAATAGTCGAATTATTTTCTATCATTAACATAGTTTTAAAAACATTATTATAAAAAGAAAGCAAAGAGCAATGCGATAATTCATGTTGAAATATGGTGAAAATAATTGCAACTCATTGTATGCAGATAGGTCGTTTCTCACAGATCAGCGAGGTCTTAGCCAGTTAAGTGAACCGAGGTATTGCCCATGCTACTTAATGTCTTCTATGTTTCAGTTACTGATCCTCTCTATGTAAGTGGCCTTGCTGTAAACCTATTTAGTCCTATAGTTTAATAGGTATTTTTGGAGTATTGTGAACTAGAAAAAAGTTCGCTATATTTCCCCATGATTCAATCTGGAATCTTATTATATTTTAAAACATAAACCATACTAAATGGAATACGGGATTACACCATACAATACACATTTATAAAGATGACAATCCGTTGTTTGGTGTAAATATAACAAGGATGGTAAGTCAGATAATATCAGAAAATTTGAAAATTTCCTCGCCCTGGAGCCGGAATCGAACCCGTTTCTCCCAGATAGTGCCCGGGTATGCTAACCACCACACCCCAGAGAAACAAGTCTCAAGTTTTAGATTAATTTGAATATAATATGACAAGTATGGTAAGTCAGATAATATCAGAAAACTTGAAAATTTTGTCTTCCGGGTGCGGAAATCACACCCGCTTCTCCCAGATAGCGCACGAGTATTCGAACTACTATAGCACCCAAAACGACCAAGTCTCGAGTTTCCGATTATTCGGTTACTCCGACTAGCGAATCTTGTGGTGGTTATATTGATCGGAAACATGAGACTTGGTCATTCTCGGTGATGTAGTGTTTAGCATGACCAGTGGTCCGATTATATGGTTTCGTCCACTAGCGAATATTGTAGTGCGATTAGTGTTGATCTTTCGTCCGAGATAGATCAGGGTTGGAAACCTGGTGATGCACGGATTTGTGTTTGCCTTAAGGTGGTGGCTCTCTCTTCCCTGGAACCAGTGTCCCTGAATTAGAGACAGGCGACTTCTAATTGCCCATTGAGTTGCTTCCGGTGGTCGTTAAACCTCTATTAATAAAAAAAAAGACAAAAGAACTGTGACCACACTCTATCCGTGAAAGCTCTGATTCTGAATGATATATGCAACAACTTAAATTTTTGCAACTACTTTTATAAATTTCTGCAAAGTGCTATAAAAGTTTGTTATTAGGATTTTTTATCATATTAAAGAGACAAAAACTCTAATATGCAAACATTAATACATATTGTACAGTTTTTTTATAAGAATATTTAATTATGTCTAAATCTTGTGTAAACTCATAATGTTGAGGAACAATTATGTATTATGGATTCCAATAGCGGCAAATTGTCGTACTTTGTGATTCTGCTTTTATTTATGTCTTTGCAAGCGAGATCTATTGGTGACTTAGCCAATGTTCAGCAATCATAAGGTTGAGTAGCTTTGGAAAGGAGCTACTGTCGGCTTGCAGAAAAACAGACCAAACGACCAGCACTGCCCTATGGATTGTATGTTAAATAAGAAATTAGAATGACAAATGCCGAGGAAATGCTTTCAGATTTCCAAATGCTAGGAAGCAGCACATTTTTCAACTACCTCTAATTTGCGGTCAGGAATTAATGATTTGTAAATAAAATGAAGTAAACCTGAAAAAAAGGTTTATTCAAAAGTCAGATAACTAATACCAAGTAATACACAAAAAGAACATTTTCAACATGTTTATTGCCGCCCCGGTGGTGCAGTGGTCTAAGGCGCTGGCCTCTGATCATTCGTCCGTAAGGGGTCCGGGTTCGAATCCCGGTCCGGCATGGATGTTGTGTTTGTCTTACGGCACTGGCTCTCTCCCTTCCCTGGAACCAGTGACCTTAAATTAGGGACGGGCGACTGCTTATAGCCCATTGAGTTGCTCACGGTGGTAGTTAAACCTCCAATAAAAAAACATGTTTAGCACTCTACTTTTGAAAATCTTCTATTAGCTACATATTTTTTTTAGTGTCTATTTGTTTTCCTAATAATTTCAATTGATATCACTAAAAGAGTTAAAATAAATAAATAACAAAGATCATGTCTTTTAAATGCAATGGCGTAAAGTGGAAGAAACTTCAATCAGACCACAGTTTTAGAACACAGGGCAACAAACATTTTTTTCGCTTTGATGAACCGACTTGCCCTGTAATATCACTAAAAGTTTTTTTTTTAAAACTTAGACTTCATGAACATGGACCTACAGCGTATGAATATAAATAAAATCGAATAAAATAGAATGATGACCAATAAAAATGAATAACTGATTATTAATTAATAACACATAAATCGAAACAATAAACAAATAATTCAACTAACGAGAACGAAAAGAAAAGCAGGCTTATGTTGAAGGAAACGGTAGAACGTCACGTATCTATCAGAAATGCAAATGAGTTAAACGGAATTCGTGCATTAAGTTATGTGAAAATAAGGATGAAAAATGAGTTTTTTTTTTTAATTATACCTCTAATTTATTTTCAACCACAATTTGAAGAAAAATGTTAGGTTGCAAGTAGTTTTCAGAAAAATAATAATTATCCTTTTCTTCAGATTCGGAACAGATTTCTGGATTGTGGAGGTGATTCTAAGTCAGAAAAAAGAAGGATTTGAATTATGCCAGCTATCTTTAGAAACACAAGTGTAAATACATATCTAAATATTTGCATTCACAGACTTTTTTTTTATTTAATCGGAGCTTCAACGACCACCGTGAGCAAATCAACGGGCTATAAGCAGTCGCCCGTCCCTAATTTAGGTTCACTGGTTCTCGGTAAGGGAGAGAGCCAGAGCCGTAAGACAAACACAACATCCATGCCTCACCGGGATTCGAACCTGACCACTTTCGGACTAATGATCAGATGCTATCGGTTGGACCACTGCGCCACCGGGGTGGCAAAAACTTTGTTTGGAAAAACAACAGATATATTTCAAAAAGTTCCCATGTTACATCCTTATTTTAACATTACATAAAGCAATAACTTTTTTTCCCTTTGTGCAGGTCCTCTTAGTCATATTCATTTCTTCCATTTCAATATTAACATGTTTAATATCAGAAACCATCAGCGTATATCATTTTTTCAAATATCAAAAATCTTTGCTACTTATTTCTTCCATTACTGTTCAAGATAATTCAAAACATGATACTTTAAAATTACGAATGAAATTGGCATTAGGAAACTTTTTGGAGCATAGTCTTTCATTTCTTACATTAAAATTTTATTTTCGTTTGCACTTTCATGCTCAGATTTTTGTTACAGGACTACCAGCGAAACAAGCTTAAACAATTTTTTACAATCGTAATTGTTGTGTAAAATTTTACGTTCTGGATTCAAAACTGCCAGTTACGCAACGCTTTCGGTAATCACTGCTTCTTGCGGGGACTGCTTGTTGTGTGGAATTATTTCGTGCATCAGGTTTTGTTTATTTTAAAGCATCCTTCAAGGATAAACATTGTTCGGTGTTTAGGATAAAATTTTGTTATGCGAATTAAATGATCATAATCTTGAATCTAATCACTACGCATTACTAAATGATTTTTCAAACATTTGGAAAAGCTTCATATCAGGAGAACAGCGAGTGACATTTCAGCGATAATTCTAAGGAAACTGGATCTGAAGTACAACTGCAATCAGTTAAAACATTTAAAACTGACAAGTACGAAATTCGGGGAAAGCTCTTGTTCTTATGCATTTTAATGATAAATGCCAAGTCAGGAGTTACCTTTTAGTGCAAAATTTAGAAAAAAAATGATATTCATATATTTTTCACATTACCATTGAATTTTTCAAAAACAAACCGAAATTCAAATTAGACAAGTTAGTAAAATCATGTAATGCATTGATTATAATACGCTTTCCAACATACCAGAAATCATTACTCAAGTTATGAGGATAATCGCTGTGGAATAAATCTCGCTCTTGTGCCCTGACCTTTTATACCATTTCAATGATATTCAGCAGAACCGGTTCAGTACACCTCCGAAATAACATGATCAAGTTTTGTCGCAATAGAAGCATTTTTACGCAAGTTATGATGCATAAGGACTATGGAATAGATTCTGCTCCTGTGTCCAAACATTTAACTCCATTTCGCCCATTTTCAACAGGAGTGATTCCCAAGCAGGCCCCTACAACATACTAACATTTCATCCAAATCGAAGCATTTTTACGTAAGTTATGACGCATAATGACGATGGAAGTGATTCCGCTCCTATGTCCTGACCTTTGATCCCATTTCGCCCATTTTCAATAGCGTTTGTCCCCAGGTGGTCCCCTACCCCATACTAAACTTTCATATAAAAACCCTCAGCAGTCTTGGTATGAATGCGATATTTTTTTTGAACATATTGCCGTTTGTCACATATTTTGATAGTTTTATCATCCAGGTGAAATGACCTAAAAGTTTTCCTCTCACGAAAACAACTTTTGTTCATGAAGTTATATGCTGGGAGAAATCACTTCTCGATTTGATGGCTGATATCATCAATACGAGGCATGTGTGAAGTGGAAGATGTTAATAATGCTGTGTGAATCTTCCAAGAGTGAAGGACCTTCTGGAAATGTGTTAGAACAATGTGAGAAATGGGGCGCTGAGAGAGCTCGGATGTGAAAATCTTCTAAATTTCCTTCTGTGACCGAATTTCTGAACAGGGAAAAATTGCATAAATCATTTTACCCAACCCATATTTTCATGCTTCAGCCTGAAAAAGCTGATATATCAATTGAACAATTTACTAGAGAGTGGAAAATTGCATTTTCCTTTCGTTCTGATAAAGTCCTGTTCATAATTAATTAAATTGCATTAAGCCTTTCATTTATCTAACACTTATCAAACGGCTCTTCTCTTCGATGAAGAGGCTGAATGAGTACATTACTTTTAAAATAATCCATAATAAACAGCCAACAAAACGAATAGAACAATCGACAGAATTTAGATTTTGATGTAAATATTACTTTGTACTTTAGAAGCGTACTTAGGTATTCGCTTTACAGAGTTACTTCTACAAATCATCGAAGTGACGGTAAGAAATTCCACATTACGGTGCTTAGCCGCTGAGAGTATCATATGAAAAGCGAGGAACTTACAGAAATCAGAATTGAGGACCTCTAAATATGTATAGTTCGCTCTAATATTATAGTACCTAAGCATTTCAGTTGGGACAAAACTTATTTTATATAGATGTGCCTTTACTTTGGGAATATTCAGAATGATCACATAAAAGTTAATATCGACCCAGTTTTTCATCGCGCACTTTTAATATATAAACCATTCAGCGGCATGTTTTTTTTAAAAACATTTTTAAAAATAACACGATGGGTAGACCTTGTAACGATTTTATGTTTAACACACTAAATTTGCTAAACGTTATTTTTTGTAACAAACAACTTAAAGAGATAGTGTAAAAATATTTTTTACTTACTAAAGATTGTTACACATACAAAATAAATTGGGATGAATGATAATAAGATCAAAAACTTCTTAACTAGGAGCACTTGCTCTGTCATCTGCACAGGTTTTTGAGGTTAAGAAGTTTCCGCGGTATAAATTTTTCGGGAGTGCCACTCAACGTTTTAAATATTAAAAAGTTTGCAGTAATATAATCGAATATAATTAAATGTATATTTCATCATTCTAACTAATAGTTTGGATTAAATATAGTTATGTGATGTTAGAAAGCTAGTACAAAACTAGAAAGGAATTTCAGGCTGTAATTCTAACGCAAGGCATCTGAAAACGTCAAAGAAATGAAAATTCACGAAATATCGAAGAAAGAAATGAAAGTTCAGATTTACGATTTCAGCAGTAACGCGGTACAGTGCCATGCCGAATTTAACCGAACCATTGGATTTCTGATGCCTCAGCGATTGCCCGCTCATAGGGCAGCCAATGCAAAAGTTATACACGTTCTGCATTGCAATATTCAGAAGGTGGAGCTTAATTTAAAAAAAATGACAACCATTTGCCTTAAAAACCTGCATTGCCGATAAATATAAATAACTTTATTTTTTATATACAATATCACTGCTTCAGCCTATTCGGCTTCTGTGAATCAGTATTAGGTGGTACTCACACGGAAAAATGTTGGCAACAATGGTGAGGTCAGAGTGCGTGAAGTGTGCGTGTCCACAGGGAAGAACGAGATATCTAATATTGGAGCAAGCAGCGAAAATATGTGGTGGTGTGGTGTAGTACTCGTGGAAGCTGCATTACGCTGAAGCGGTGTTTACTTGAAGTCTGAGTGTTCGAGTTGTGTTGTTATAGGTTTAGTGTTGGAGTATACTTATTCAACTATTCTGCTTACTAAATTATGTTAATCAGCTTTAAAATATTAGTGCTGTTACGAATTAGTGCTTCACGATGTTGGAATATCCAAATGAAATGCTGATAATATATCGATGGAATAGAAGGAAAGAGCTGTAAGTAATTATTTCTTGAACTTTATTTGAGGGACTCCTGTTTCACTTAGGATGAGTGGATGAAAAGAATGGACTGTATGTAGTGCTCAGTAACCTACATATACACGGTTTAAATAGTAAAGAGCGCTACATATTGTTGATTGCTTCCCATGTAACGGATTTTCAATATTATTTATTAGTTTGAAAAAATAATAAAATAAAGGGGGGAAATTGCCTATTATTCAGTTCTTAACGTCTGGTACGTTGTACGTTGTTGCAAGACATTTTAGATACCTAAAATTAATATTTCTAAAGTGTAATATCCAAAATGATTTTTAAAATTGTCACTAAAACATGTAATAAAAATATATTGACCGTGATTGGAAAATAAAACACGAAACGTTGACTTACGGATGTGGGCGGTCTTTTAATACGGAAATTATTAAAACATAGTTTGGGAGACATCTCATTACTTTAAGTTTTTCTTTTCTTTAAAGTCATGTATTTGAGAAATATAGCAATGCAAGTACGAAACATATTAGCGAGACAAGAATATTCCCTTGATATGCAAAATATTTGGTATTCATTTTTAGTTTAATTCACCAGAAAACCGATAGACGGCTTAACGTGAATATCTCGATCAGCCACTCATATGAGAAATATTATTCATGTTAGGTTGATTTTACTTTACTGTATTAAGAGGCTACAGCCTATATTTAAAAGAGAACAACCATAAAAAAACGCGCGCAACCCAGGATAAAAATATTCTTATATCAAGAGAAACTTTACTATCGTAATACTTGTTTCTTTATTTTTTTTTAAACAATGTAAAGTTTCCTAACATGGGGCTTGTCTTTTGATTCTGAACTAAGCTGCTGTGCTTTTCTTAAACGTTCTTTGGCGAAAATCTAAAAAAAGTATGCAATAATAGGAAAAGAAACATTCGATTCATTTTTTAAACAGTTTCTACGTGTTTGCTTCTGTATTCTACGTTACTATTTATTCACGCAAGTGATTAATTTCTTTCAATATACTCTGCTGTTGTTATATGATCAAATCTTTGAGATATACCCAGTTGTCAAGCATATATAAATAAAAGAATCGTATATGCATAGTATCGTATGTGTTTTTACACATGGTGGAATTTTTTCATTAAAACGTTCTAACCAAACGATCGGATTTAACCAGTGTTTCCTTTGATCCTGAAGTCATGCTATAAGCAGGAACTATTGGGCTGTCGGAAAAGTCATGACGTATTTTAGTCATGTTTGGGAAAGGTCATTTATTGATAGAAAGAACAAAGATCAATCAATGATATAATGCCTGTTTTGTTTGATAAACTTTTGCCATCATTCAGTGAGCTGCATAATGCCTCGTTCATAGAAGGACCTGTCTTTCGTGGCGAAAAATTGTACACGGTGCTGATTTACAGCCTCATCTGAATTGAACGTTATACCACGCAAGGACTGTTGAAGAGAGCGAAACAAGTGGATGTCTGACGGCGCAAGGTCAGGCGAGTATGCTGGGTTTGGCAACAAGTCCCACCCAAGCTCCAATAGAGTGAGGTTCAAATTATTTTGAATTCGGAGAAAATAGTGTACTGTGAACGTTACTCAATAAATGTTTAGTAGCTTAATCCATTTCAAGGCTGTAAAAAATTCTGCCTCGTTTTCTTTAAAAGTTGTAACATACCACGTTATTTATAAACGAACAGTGTATTTTCGATAATCTGAATTCAAAATTTAACTAACCGCAGAAAAACCTATAAAATAATTACACATAATTCAACTGAAAAAGCCGTAAAAACTACAGCAAAATATCAGGATTAGCGCAGAAATACGTATACAATTTTGAAACATATAACTCACGACCGCTGCATATGACCGCGACATACACATACTTCCACCATCTTCTACGTGATTCTACTATTAGTTACTTTACTGGTACGCAGAAGAGAAGGAACATGTCCTAAACTGTGATTCCAATCACGGTTAAAAATCACTGTTACTTTTGAGTAGCAGTCACAGTTATTGCTCTGGTCATTAAGTACTAGTTAAGCTTATATCTAACACATTTAAAATGTATTTATATATATATATATATATATATACTACATTGTTTTAAGAACAAACTAAAAACAAAGTACAGGTTTCGAACTGATGATTTCAAGGAACTTTGTAAGAGCAATTACGAAGATAACAATTGCTTATGACATAAGTAAACTCCAGTTAGGACGTTGATTCCAACTCTATTAATATATTGATTTTTATATAAGAGGTATGTTATATTACGTGCATTCTATTCGGCACATAGTAAAACCCTTAAATTTCATACGAATCGAACAATAAATACATGTACAGTGAGCTACGGAAAAAAATTGCCGCTAATGTTAAACTGCGAAAATCGTTTTTTGATTTTTATCATTTAATCGAGAACAGATATAGTGATTCGGTGTTGCAACAGTAAAACACAAAGAGGTCCAGATAATATGAGCCACTATACAAGATCAGAACGGGTATATTAAGGGAATTATAAATTATGAATAATGATCATGGAAAACAAATGAATTATGACCATATCATATGAATAAGTCATGTGATCCAAAATATTTGGAAACCTTTAAATCCAAATTTACAGCGTGATAGCATAAAACTCTGCTGAGATATAAGCGAAAACTCAGTATACGTCCACAAAGGGGCCATGCATAAAAAGACATACAGTTCTCTACACACTGTAAAACAGTTTACCTCACAAACTGATAGACGTTTAGGAGAAAGTGTTTCTACGTGAAGTTGGTTGAAGGAAGCAGTAATAATGTTATACCCCAAATTCAGAGTTGCAACTTTCAATGACGAACATCATAAGTTATTAATTTTGCACAAAAACTTAACTTACGATATAGTTCGTGCAGTTACATATTTCATTTTTTCCTATTGGTTACATAGCTGACTCTTGTACATTGCTTAATTCAAAAATGCAAAAACACAAACAAAAAACCAACAGTACGTTCCACAAAACGAAAGCTTTGTACGTATTTTCTGTATATTCTTTACATAAATACCGTTACAGCTTCGCTAAATTATGAAACTGTGGTCACGGAAATGAAAACTGCAAATTGTTTCCTGCGCGAGTGAACCAGTGTGCCTGATTTTTTTAACGTCTTTTCTGAAAAACGATCGTGCTTTAGTTATCAGTTTGTCCGTCCGTCCCCCTATGGACATTTCTCTGCAACTATTAATCCGATTTGAAAAAATCTTGTTGCATTCAGAAGCTTCAATGTGCCAATGATGATGCTTTATTTCATTTTTTATGACGATGTTCAATATTGCCGCTACAGGGCGTAAACGCAGATGATGTCGAATTCAAAACACATTTTATTACATATATTTGCTGCTAAGCATCTGATTGAAAAAATTATTGTATCTTTCGATTCCATTTACGTCGAAGAGTACTTCAGGTTTACTTACTTTCTCAAATTACTCATATATTTTCCGCTATGGAGCGTAAAAGTAAATTACGTTTTCCCGATATCTCTTCTTCTAAAACTCCGATTTAAAAAAAACTTCCTTCAGCGAATACAGCTCCTGATAAAAAATATTTTGCGTATAATTTCTAATTTTTGGTAAAGAATACTATGGCCTCCGGGGGACGTAAGAGTTAATTTTTGCTGCTGAACTATTTGCTCAACATCTGAGCTTCTAAAAGCTCAATTGAAAAAAATTCGTTTGTAGACCGATACTACTTACGTCGACAAACCTTTCCGGAACATTTTCTTCTTAAAGTACTGCATGGTTTCGCCGCCAGGGGTCGTAGACGTATATCTTATTTCCCCCATATCTCTGCTTCTAATGGTCTGATTTGAAAAATTCTTTCTTTATTGGGTAAAGTTACCGCTGTGATATGTGTTCCATGTAATTTCAAAATTTTGAAGTAATTCACAGACTTTCCGCTAAGGGGCGTAAAGGTAAATTGCGTTTCCCCCGATATCTCTGCTTCTAAAACGGCGAATTGAAAAACTCTTTCTGCACTGCATACAGCTCCTCATGGGAAATCCTATGCATATAATTTCTGATTTTCGGTAAAAAAACAATGGTTTGGCCACCAGAGGGTTAAATCCGAACTTCCGCTTCTGATACATTTACAGCAAAACCTGAGCTTCTAAAATCTCGAATGAAAAAAATCGGTTGTGGGCCGATTCTACTCACGCCGACAGACCTTTTAGGAATATTTTCTTCTTCTTAAAATAATGCATGGTTTCTACGCCAAGGGGCGTGGATGTATATTGTATTTTTGTTAATATCCCTACTTCTAGGAGTCCGATTTTGAAATATTACTTCTTTTTTAAATAGCGTTTCTGATGCGAAACGTTTTCATATAAATTTAAAATTTTCAAGTACATCACAGACATTCCGCTAGGGGGCGCAATCTGTAAATTGTGTTTTCCTCGATATTTCTGCTTCTAAAATTCCGATTTGAAAAATTATCCTTGTATCGCATACAGCTCGTGATGGAAAATGATTTTTTATATAATTTATAGTAGTTGGTAAAGCATGGTTTGGCCACCAGGGAGCATAAGTGTTCAATTCTGCTTCTGGTGAATTTGCTGCAAAATCTGAGCTCCTGAAAACTCTTCTTAAAATTGTATTTTCTTGGACCGATACCGCTCACATAGAAAATTTTTTTAGAATAATTTCTTGCTAAAATAATGCATAGTTTTCTCGCTTGTGGTCGTAGATGCGTATCTTATATTTGTCCATATCTCTGCTTCGAAAAGCCCGATTTGAAAGATTTTTTCTTTGTTGGAGAGCGCTTCCTGTCCCAAATGTTTCTCACATTAATTAAATTTTTCTTAACTCATAAGTCTGCAACCACATGGCGTAAGTTCACCATTCCGTTTATAGTAGTATATTCGGGAATAAAAAACCTATTGAAAAGCTTCTTTCTTCTGTCAGATACTACTTTTTGCCAGACTGGTTCCATTGACTTTGTATAGCTTTGATAAATTTAATTAGCGTCAGAACGGATTCAAAAAACGTGCTCATTACACCCGAAAATTCGGTGTCATCTTTCTTGTTTTTTATATTGCAGATTTGCTTTTGTGTCCATTCCGTCTCGAATTATGGTATAACACGCATGTAATTGCATATTCTTTCGATTCATTGATATATTCCATTGTAGTTATACTGGTTAACCTGTCTGTAATATACAAAACGAAACTGCCTTTCGCTGCAATACAGAAGACGAATCTCCGTGTGCAGCTTTGATATGCACGAAAATTGCCTCTTCGGCGTTAGTCGTTTTCGACTACAGGTTAAGAAAATAACCGTAACCAGTAGCGTTTGGAGCATTAAGCTTACTTAGTGTAGTTTAATACGGATCTAATTGCATTTTTCGTTTCTTTTTCTTTTTCTGTTTCATTTTCTTCTACAAATGTAAATAAAATAATAACTGGTTATACTCTGCGAAACCAAAAAAAAAATGGTTATATTCTGAGAATTTCGTAGTTTAAGGAAAAAGGTAAAAGAAAGTACTGAAATCATGTTTCTTCAGCATGCGCATGAAATAATAAAAACACACGGTTACCTACTGTATTGGAACTCTCAATTTTTAGACTTAAATGAGAAAAGAAACTGGTGTGACAATCAAAAATAAATATCGTCGATTCGCAAGGGAAATCTTGAATTTGAAATGTCATCGAATCTCGGACCTGCCGGCCAAAGTATGCGGCTTTTCCGGGAGTTTCCACAGCCTCCCTGAGCTTGGGGACGACAATGCGTAGATGGTTTCCTGTCAAGTCGTTCCCGGATGCACTTTGTCTGTTTCTCCTCATGCTGTCAGTAACAGAAAAATGCATTTCCCAAGCCGTCTACTCAACGTGGGAAATTAGACAGTTGCCCTTCCGAATCAAGAATGGGGAGATCCCTATAGCCAGAAGTGGCTATAAAAATGGTTAACAGACAGAGAGACAGACCATAGGATTCTAAGTAAAAAATTCTGTATGTCGTTTATGAATGTTAAAGTAGAATTAAGATTCCTGACGTAACGCTTTCCTGTTTCAAAAGAGTTGATCGTGTGATGTAATGCATTTCTGACGTCATGTTAGAATGATTTAGATGAGATACCGTCACACCAGCTGCTATTGTAAATTGGTCCTTTTTGCTATAAAAAGAAAAATGGGACAAACGTTCATACTTTCGAACAAAGAAAAAATTTTATTCTTTTTAAATTGACACGTGGAATTAATGCATGCGAGGTGCAAATTTAAATTACAAGACAGCTGATCCCATTATTTCGCATGTTTAGCACGATGTTTATGAAAGAAAAATGAGTTTTTGAGGTGGAAAGTAACAAATCATTTGGAATAGGTCGCACAATTTCGTAGCATTTTGCGAAAGTCATTTCCAAAAATTGGGTGATCATTGCGTTCCTCATATATTGCCAAATTTTTCCGAATGGGTGTCAACCGGTTCCGTGTTTGTTTTCAAAGCTCTTTCCACCATAAAATGTTTTATGATGTAAAATGCTGGTAGTTTTACATAACACATTCCGGACACTTCGCGGCAAAAGCATGGAACACTCTCGTAGCACATTGCGAATACATTTTCCGGAGATACTTTCTCGATGTGTTCCGAATGAGTTGTCAACATTTTCTCAATGTGTTCAACTAAGAACACATTGATGTGTTATATATTCCGAAATGCCACGAGGCAAGAAAAGAAATTTTCGAAATAGGGCATGGATCAAGTATCTGCATCATTTTAACTGTACTAATGCCCTAATTTACTTAAACAGTGGATTTTGGGTAAGTGAAACTTGATTTTAAACATGTCATGTGTCTTTTGTAGCACACAGACATTAATCTGTAACCATTCAGTAGGTTGACAGCAGCGCCAGTCCTTTTATATTCCATGGTATATTGGGTTGGTGGGAATGAAATGTCCGGCGCGAACGAGCAGTGGAGACAGGTTCACACCACAGAGGAATGAAACCACCCACAGGTGTTACGGGTATTACGTCACAGAGTTATTATAAATAGCAAGCATGTGTGTGAAGAACAAGGTTCATATGTGGTTTGCTTGAACGTAACGTGACTTGCAAAGGAAACATTCGGATGCCGGATTTGAGGGTCATCTTCCTGTATGAATTTAATCTGGGCCATTCTGCTGCAATTGCCGATCGAAACGTTAACAAAGCGTTTGGGCGGACCAAAGACAAAAGGCATGGAATTTTATACGTATTTACAGTTATATTTGATATTTACATCCTCGTTCTCTATATTTGTGCGTTCAAAATAATCTAAATAAAAAGAATGATGACAACTAATTTTTTGTTGTAATCATCACATCGTTTGAACCGTTTCTAACAGGAATTATTTTTTTCAAAGTTATTCTTCAAAGTATATGTAAGCATTTAGAAAACATCAGCCGGATTTTTGCAATCAATAAAACATACAGAAATAGAAACATCTACATTTCTTCTAACACCATCTAAAACGTACGTTACAAAAATTAATTAACAAATAGCGCACAAAATGTTTCTCATAGGTGCAGGATATCGGAAACAGATTTTCAAATCAAACAGCTAAAAGAACAAATATAGAAAGAAACATGATATAACTCTACGCCTTGTAGCTCAAGAATTTTGCATAATAGGAGAGTTGAAAATAGGCTTGTAATGTTCTTCGTGGAAAAAGCAATGCTAAGGAAAAATAACTTTTCAAATTTTCAAATACGTATCCCGCAAAGGTAGCGAAGAAGAAAGCATTGTCTCTTACACCTCCTGGCGGGAAATTTTTGCATTATTTAAAGAGGATAATGTTCCACATCTCTATTGTCGCGAATAGCATACAGTAAAAAAAAACAATTTCTCATAAAGGTTCTTAGAAGTAATGATACAGCTGCAAACAGAAGTACACAAGTACCACCCAGCGACAAAACTGTGAACTACAAAACTCTTCAAATACCAATCTAAAGTGTTCCACAAGGTAAATGGAATCCAATGTTGAACGAATTTTTTAAATCGCATATTTATTTATTTTTTTGATTGGAGGTTTAACAACCACCGTGAGCAACTCAATGGGCTATAAGCAGTCGCCCGTCCCTAATTTAGGGTCACTGGTTCCAGGGAAGGGAGAGAGCCAGTGCCTTACGACAAACACAACATCCATGCCTGACCGGGATTCGAACCCGGACCCCTTATGGACGAATGATCAGAGGCCAGCGCCTTAGACCACTGCGCCACCGGGGCGGCCATCACATATTTAAAAGCAAATATATTAATAAAAAGGTTGGCGTCCCGTAACGGCGAATTTTTCCAATGTTTTGGTAAGAAAATACGCTCACAGAGTTTGCACAATTAGTAGTATCTGACCGAAGAAAGAAGTTTTTTAATCGGGGTTTTAGTCCCTCTGATACTGCTGTAAAACGGATACGTGGACGACTTCTTTGTTAAGAAAAATTTGAAATTACATCATTTCGCAGCGGATATGCTCTCGAACAGAGGAATAATTTTTAAGATCGAACTCTTAGGAGCAGAGCTATAGACAAAAATAAGATATGCATCTACGCTTCCTTGCAAAAAACCTATACATTATTGTAAGAAAAGAGTATTCTGAAAATGTTTCCCAAAGAGAGCGAAATGGGTCCACAAAATAATTTTTCCATTCGAGTTTTCAGAATCTCAGATTTAAATGCAAATGCATCAGAGCAGAAATAAACCCTTAAGCCAGCTGGTGGTCAAACTATTATTTACCAGATATATGAAATTATATACAATACATTTCCCATCAGAAGCTGTATGTGACACAGGAAGAAGTTTTCAAATCGGAGTTTTAGAAGTAGAGATATCTGCGAAAACACATTTTACCTTTACGCCCCCTAGCAAAAAGTGTACGAATTACTTGAAAATTTTAAAATTATATGAAAAACATTTCGCATCACAAATTATATGCAACAAAAAAGAAATTTTTCAACTCGGACTCTTAGAAGCAGAGATATTAACAAACATATGATATACATCTACGCTCCCTGGCGGAGAAACCATACATTATTTTAAGAAGAAAAATCCCCCCCCCCCCCCCCGAAAAAAAAAATTACCGGCGTGAATGGTTTCGGTCAAAGAAACTTTTTCAATCCAGATTATAAGAGCTCAGATTTTGCTGCAAATACATCGGAAGCAGAAATTAACACTTACGCCCCGTGGTAGTCAAACCTTTCTTTAACAGAAATTATAATTTACATGCAAGATATTTCCCATCAGGGGCTGTATCTACCAAACAAAGAATTTCTCTAATCGGAGTTTTAGAAGTTCAGATATTCGAGAAAACGCAATTTACTTTAACGCCCCTAGCGCAAAATCTATGTATTACTTGAAAAAGTGGCTATACATGAAATGCCTTTTGACATAAATGGAATTGAAAATAAAAAAAAAATTGCAATCGGATGTTTACAAACAAATGTATGTAATTAAATGTGTTTTGAATTCGATATCATCTGCGTTTATGCCCTCCAGCCGTAAAATTGCACATCGCAAAAAAAAATAAAAAATAAAAAACGCAATTAATGATCATCATTGGCACATTTCAAGCTTCCCAATGCAAAAATAATTTTTGAAATCGGACTAATAGTTGCAGAGATATAGTGTCCACAGACGGTCGTACGGACAAACCGATATCACAAATACGATCTTTTTAGAAAAGACGTTCTAAAAAATCGGATTTCGTGGTTCTGCTTCAATTTTCTATTGTGAAACAACCTGTTAATGATACGCGAATACTCACTGCCCTGAGAAAATGTAATGATCGGAAAATTTGTAATGATATTAAAAATAAATTTCAGCTTGCACAGATTCGGGTTTTCCATTATTAGAAAAATACGCACTGTTTATTCTAACACCAATTCAAGTCTTTATCACGAATAAATGGAGTTTTCTAAAGGAAACGGCAAGAGTAAATGAACTCCGTTCCTGGATGGCTAAAATTATCGTTGATGCTCATGGTACTCTGCTTTCAATCTGTCGGGGGTTCCGTTCAACATGCAGACTTTCCTGCATTATCACTCTTCTTGCAGGGAAGGAAACATTCAAGTTGTGTTTCTCAGATGTAGATACATAGGTGCCCAATCAAGTTTTATTTGCAAATGTCTTCGCTATTAATCGTCCGATTTGGATGATATTTAACATTTAAGAGTTTTTCCTTGTACTAAATAGAATGCACATAAAATAACATCCCCTTACATGAAAAAATTCGGGGATAGTGAGCTAATTAACATGTTAATTAGCTTAATTAGCATTTGTTTTCACATCATATGATAGTTCCCTTTGAGTGCTTTCCAACGTTACCTTACTTGTTTATCTGCTGCCAATGGTTCGCAAGTTAAGGGAGGGGGGATCTTGTTTTTTTCGTCTGCATGTCTTACATCTTACCATTATATAGTCACTACCTGTGGTGAACTTGTTTAGCACATTGCAGTCTTCCATTACAAACTTCTTGTAACACATAATAAAATCAATTTCACTTGTCAATCCAATGGGACGCCTCCAGGTCCATTTTTTTTTTTTGCGGTTTTTTCTTGAAAAAAGGAGATGATGATCAGAAAACCTTTCTGCCTCTGCAAACTACAGGAGAGTATTTCCACGCTGGTTTCTGTTGCCGTGACCGAATTTACTTACTGAAGTTTCATTCTGTTGCCGTTGCCCTATTTTCGCGTTGAGATATCCCATAAAGATCTTCAAGACTTGCCTTTATTAATTAGGTGACGAATTTCCTCATAACATTCTTCAATTTCTTCTTCGGGATGACTTGTAGTGTGTGCCTAAGTTTAAATAATCTGAGTTTGGTATGTTCTCGAGGGTTGGAAAACAAGTCGTGCAGCTCTGTCAGAGGAACTTTCATCTTCTACAACTTTATCCTTCATTTTCTTGTTTATTATAAATCCAACACCACTAGTTCTGCCAGTATCTGTCCCAAGATAAAAGAAGAGATGTCCACTTTTCAGTTCAATGACATCTCCTTTTTTCTTACCTCACTTAGAGCGACGATGTCCCACTTGATCCTTTGTAGTTCTTCTTCTAATTCAAGCAGCCTTGAATAAGAAGACAGGGAGCGTCCGTTATGCTTAGACAAGGTCAAGTACGGTGATTCCTGGTACCTCTGCCTTCATATCTAACTGGCAGCTACTTTGGGTAGGTATATTTCAACTGACGGAGAGTGAGGGCCAGGATTTAAGTTGTCGAGTCATTTTGGAGGGATTTGGCCATAGCACACCACCCTGGACAAGCGGGTTGGTGAATGTGGGATAGAATTTCCTGTAATCCCGATCATATAGTTACACTGCTATTTGGTGGTCGTCAGAGTCCTATTAGTGGGAACAGGATGCACCACGAGAAGGAGGTATTGATATTTGTCAAGGAGAGGCTGTAATATATTGCGTATCGCCTAACCTTGCATCCCCATTCAGGAATCATTATCATCATCATAATCATTGTCAACCATTATCAATACACTGCTGGATGAAGGTCTCCCCAAGTTTCCTTCACAACGGTCTGTCTTGTGCCAGTCTCCTCCATGTCACTCCTGCATACTTTCGAATTTCATCCACCCATCTTCCATGTGGTCTTCTTCTGGGTCTTTTCCTGTCCCTTGGAATCCAATCTAAAATTTCGGCTGTCCATCGATGGTCTGTTCTTCTGGCAGTATGTCCAGCCCATTGCCATTTCAGGGATTTATCTCTGATCATGATGTCTTCCACTCTTGTCATTTTTCGGATCCACGAGTTCCTCTTCTTATCACTTCTGGTTACACCAAGTATGCACCTCTCCATGCCTGTTTGAGTTGTCGGCAGCCTTTGTATGTCTCTTTTAGTTAAGGTCCACGTCTCTGCACCATACGTAAGCACTATAAGGATGCACTGATCAAACACTTTTCTTTTAAGACATAATGGCACATTGCTCTTGACAGTTATGCTGTTTCATCCAAAAGCTTTTCAGGCAAGTTTTGTACGACGATTAGTTTCTTCATCAATATGACCCTCACTTGATATCTGCTGTCCAAGATAAACATACGTGTCTGTTATCTCCAGCTTTTCTCCATCAATCGATAAATCTTCATTTCTTGAAAAAGCGTTGAACATCACTTGTGTCTTCTGAAAGTTCATTTTTAATCCCACTTCTTTACTCTTGTCAGCAAGTTCCTGGATAATCCTCTGCAGCTCTGATGGGGTGGTTACAAACATGATTACGTCATCAGCAAAACGAAGGTGAGTTAGATAATCTCCATTAAACTTTATCCCCTTGTTTTCCCAGCTAAGCGACTGAAAGACACCCTCCAAGGTAGCATTAAAGAGCTTCGGAGATATGGTGTCAACTCCTCTCCTTCCTTTCCAACTTTTATGTGTGCTGTCTTCTCAAACAGCCGAATCTTTGCACTTGCATTTTCATAGATGTTATTAATAATATTAATATATGCATCTTCAATACCGCAGGATTTCAGAGCCATTGTAACTGCTGATGGTTTCACCGAATCAAAGGCTTTTTCATAAACGATAAAAGCCATGCAAAATGAAAGTTCATATTCCATCGCTCTTTCAATTAATTCTCTCAGTACGTGGATATGATCTATTGTGCTGTAGCCACTACTGAATCCTGCTTGTTCTCTCGGTTGAGCAATGTCCAGTGTTACCGTCAAGCGGTGTAAAAGAACTTTAGTGAAGATTTTACAAACCACTGATATGAGGCTGATAGGTCCGTAGTTCCTGAGATCCTCAAAGTCACCTTTTTTATGTAGCTGGATCATTGTAGCGTTGTTCCAATCCTCAGGAATCTTTCCTTCATTAAGGCATCGAGTGAAAATTTGGGCGAGTACTGTTTCGATTTCTCCACTTGCTTCTTGTATGATGTCTACAGTAATTCCATCTTCTCCTGGAGCTTTTCCACGCTTAATGTTCTTGATTGCATGTGCAACTGCTGCTGGGATTACTGGAAGAACTCTGGTACCTTTCATGATGTCTGGAGTACATGTATCATCCATTTCATATAATTTGGAGTAGAAATCTTTCACTCTTGTCAAACTTTCGCCTCTATTTCTTGTTACAAAACCATCTTCTTTTCTCAGTGCCATTTCTGTTTTCTTCCCTTACTGAGATGTCCCTTTGCTATCTTTAGGCTTTGGTTGTTTTCAATTGTTTCAGTGATACGTTTTCGTACTGTCTTGCATAGCTCTATTTATTCCACTTTGGAAGTCATATCTTCTTTAGTTGTCCTCATCTCTCTTCTTTTTTGCGTCAACATTTTGATTTTTCCTGATAATTTGTTCACATGCAACTTGTTTTTAGACCCAGCAAACTTTGTTGCTATTTCCATAAGAGCTTTGGTTACTTTTCTGTTGACTTCAGAAATATCCACTTCTTCCGATGTTAGGCCTTCTAAAGCAGAGAATCTGTTCTTCAGTTCCAACTTGAAGGTATTATGGTGTTTTTTAAGGTTGGTTATGTCAATACATTTTGTTTGTCTTATGAGCTTGCCACGTTCGAGTTTAGTGTTGAGATGCATCTTACATTACACCAATCTATGGTCACTACCTGTGGTGAACTTGTTTTGCACACTGCAGTCTTCTATGACGAATTTTTTGTTACACATAATAAAATCAGTTTCACTTGTCGTTCCATTTGGATATCTCCATGTCCATTTCCGGTGTGGCTTTTTTCTTGAAAAAGGAGTTCAAGATGAAAATCCCTTCTGCCTCTGCAAACTCAACGAGAGTATTTCAACGCTGGTTTCTGTTGCCGTGACCGAATTTACCTACTGAAGTCTCATTCTGTTGCCGTTGCCCTATTTTTGCATTGAAATCTCCCATAATTATCTTCAAGTGCTGCTTACCTTTATTATTTATATGACGAATTTCCTCTTGTGGTGGGTGCATAAGTTTGAATTATCTGAGCCTGGCATTTTCTCGAGTGTTGGATAACGAGTCGTGCAACTCTGTCAGAGGAACTTTCAACTTCTACAACTTTATCCTTCAGTTTCTTGTTTATTGTAAATCCAAGACCACGAGTTCTGCCAGTATCTGTCCCACGATAGTAGAAGGGAATAAACCTAACTAAATATTCCGCAGGAATTATATCTACTAACAATTGTTTTATACTCAAATTCAGCCATTACAATTAAAATGCAAAGGATTTACACACGTCTCTGTCCATAAGTGTCTATGTCTGCATCCAATACGAAATGCATCTCTTTCAGTCAGTAATTACTTCAGGAAATAATGTATATAAAACAATATCTCATCCAGTCTCTGCAATCTCCTGTAAATGAAACTTTCTCGAAACGGCCTTTTTTAGGTCGTGATTATGCTGGATCTATTGAAATCACGGTCAATGAAATTTCGGCCCCTAGAAGAAAACATTAGAGATGAGCTTAACTGCTACTTGGTGATTATGGCGCTAACTGTGACTGCTACTGAAAAGTAACAGTGATTTTTAACCTTCATTGGAATCACAGTTTAGGACCTGTTCCTTCACTTCTGCGTACCAGTAAATTAACTAATAAAATAATCACGTAGAAGAACTGTGGGAGTGTGTGCTTCGCAGCGTATCTT
This sequence comes from Macrothele yani, assembly GCA_039090855.1. Taxonomy (NCBI): domain Eukaryota; kingdom Metazoa; phylum Arthropoda; class Arachnida; order Araneae; family Macrothelidae; genus Macrothele; species Macrothele yani. Next base: position 36,293 of record JAYWMT010000390.1, read on the forward strand.
GAGTTATATGTTTTATTTTTCATGTGTAATTCTACGCCTTTCCTGATATTTTGCTGTAGTTTGATGGCATTTCCAGTTGAAATATGTGTAATTCTTTTATACGTTTTTTGTGGTTAGTTACATTTTGAATTCAGATTATCGAAAACACACTGTTCTTTTATACCTAACTGTTCTTTTATATCCTACAACTTTAAAAAAATAGAGGCAGCATTTTTTACACCCTTGAAATGGATGAAGCTACTAAGGATTTAGTAAGTAACGTTTAAAGTTCACTGTTTTATCCGAATTAAAAAAAATGAACCTCACTCACTGAGAGAACGACGTAACGGTGAAATCACAAGCAACTCTGTGAAAAAATCACGAAGAGCAGACAGCTGCTAAAACGCAACAAGAGGTAACGAGTAAAACAACTAACAGCTACAGAATCAGAATTCACACGGTAACGGTTAAAACGGAGCTGGGCGGAAACACGAAGAGCATTATGGGTAACAATGACAGAGTGGGAAAATTTTATTGGATAATCACTGTGTAACGTACACTCTATATTCACTTTCCTTTTGATTTTACTATCTCTGGTTATTTTATTTTACTATGTAAATTATCTTCTTACTGAACGAGATGTTATTTCACCCGCTGAATGAGATCTGGCAATGAGTGTAAGTCATGACGTGGTGGTAGCCAGTATAAATAGGCGCGTTCAACGATACGTAGGGAGAGCGTTGGTTTATGTGACGGAGAGCGTTTGTTGTTGTACGGAGAGCGTTGGTTTATGTGAAGGAGAGAGTTTGTTGTTGTATTGAGAGCTTCGTTCTATGTGATTAGGTTGATTCTTCATTATTGTGATACGAGTAGTGTGTGTGCGTTGGATAATGCAAGAGTTATGTAATAAAAGAGCTTTTTGTAAGTACGTCTTTCTCAATTCATAGTTTTTGTCAGATCTCTGTCTGGCTGTTAGGTTTATGTTATTAGTTGATTATCATTAACAACCAGCGTTAAGACTTTATTCATCCTAATTACTGCTACAACATTACTACCAGTTATAAGTTTGTTCAATACTATTACTATACTACTAGCAGGAGACTTTATTCATGATCTTAATTAACTAGTAACAACAACCATTTGAATTCACTATTAGAAGCTTAGTACAAGCATATAATTCAGTAGTAGAAGCATTATAAAACATTACTAGCTTAGTTAAAAGCTTTATTCATTATAATTAGCTTAGCTGGTAGAAGAAGTTTATTCATTATAACTGTTACTCACGGATTTCAGTAGCAGGAGCTATCTGTGATTTTACGAGAAACGTGATCAAATCACTGGTAGTGAAATAACGCTCATCTCTATAAAACATACTACAACCGCAGTACGCTGCAAATAGCTGGAGAGCATGCTGGTACGCAAATGATCCACTTTTAGTTGAAGTGCGCATGACCGCACACCCTGTGGTGGCGCAGCAAGCCCAAACTGGCAGCCTTATAAACCGGCGAATAGTCAATGATCCATAAATACGAACAGCACCTGGCAGACGCCAGAGACATCGATTGATGCAACTTACAGACATTGAGAGAGGCCTGATCATCAGGCTAAAAAACCGCAGGGTTTTCGGCGGGATATATAGCCCGTCACGTGGATCGTTCTGACCATCCCGTCCGAATGTGTTGTCAGCAGTGAAACCGTGAGAGCACTGCCACATGGACGAGTGGCTCGAACCAACCAGGAGGACCAACGGTAGAGCGGATCGACGGATCGTGTGCCAGGAACGAACGAAAAACACAGAAACTCGGTTCACTATACAGGCAGGTGTAGCGGCTCCTGTATGCGCAGGAAATATTTCCTGACGCCCAGAGGAACCAAATCTGCGATTCCAGCGCCTTTTACGTGTGCTGCCATTAACACCGGACTATTGCCGGATCCGTTTGCAATGGTGCCAGAAAAGAGGGACTTGGAACGCCACAGACTGGCGACATGTGGTGTTTAGCGATAAATGTCGCTTCGTTTTCGGAGCAGATGATCATCGTGCCCGGGATGTGGACGTCCACGGGTCAACAGTACAATCCCAACCTCGCTATCGAGCATCACACCCCTCACACTGCAGTCTTCACAGTCTGGAGAGCCATATCCTACAACAGCCGATCAGCTCTAGTAGTGGCTGGCCAGCGGTATGTAAATGAGATCGTACAGCCTCATGTGCTCCCATTGCTGGCTGAGAATGAAAGACCTTATTTATTTCCTCCCGATAGCACATAATTCCGGATCACAGATGGCTCAGGTGGCATAGGACTGCCTATGTCATGTCCATACACGTCCATGGCGCGCCCAGTCCCCGGAGATGTCCCCTATCGAGCAAAATGCCAGTTGCTGCAGTGCCGCGCTATCCGGGTTTTGAAGCACACCTTTTAACGCGTGTGTGCCAGTCTGCCGCAGGACAGCTTTAGGCGTCTGTTCGCCTCCATGCCGGACCGTATTGCAGCATGCTCCGCTGCACGAGAAGGTGCGACGCGCTGTTAAAAATGACCGGACTGCATGTCACAGATCCCTTTGTAATTGTCTTGCAGCTCTGTTTTCGCCGTTATGCTTAGTATTGGTCTGTATCATTAGGTCCATAAAATTTCAGTTTAATGCAATGCTTCCTTCTTGGTTTGCCAAAAATTTCATTGTCAGTGAGTGTAATAAGGGAAAATAAGAAGAAATATTTTCCAGACTCTGTATATGGATTCATTTGGCTGTCCTGGCACGTTATTAAGGAATCTTAAGTTGTTTTACCGATTCCTAAAGATATAGAACTTTTCGGTTACAATAAACCTTTCGGACTAGGGACACAATTAATACTCATAACGATCGTTTTAAAGGCCAGCTACAATAGTCAGGAAACCGAACTAATACTGCAAAACCAGGTCGTCACAGAACTCAGACGCAGCATATTTCATTGCGTCTGATAAGTGGCAGAACATCAGCTCTGTATCTTAAATCTCGTACACAGGGCTAATGCGTAGCCATCGGCCAGGATTCGAAATATGAGCCAAATTTTATACTTATTAATACACTACCAAGTTAAACACTGCGGACTTCAGATACATACTGCTAAAGCGCACGTGCCCCAATCATTCTAATCTGAAATCGAAGAAGAAATTGTTATAAGGTTGACACATGCGTAAAGGGTTTCCATCCAGTAACTAATTAACGGGCAATGAAACACTGATTCCGACCGAAGAAAGAAATCTTTTAATTCACGACTGGGAATCCGAAGCAAACGTCTAACGACTGCTTAAGGCGAAAGAAATCTACTGGAACCACTAAACTGCTCGTTTCGTTTACTTTGTCGAATGAGCCACTTGGAACGGATCATTCTCGAACTACGATTCGCTTTAATTTTTCTTTTCCGTCGTGTCCTTTACGGTGGAGTGCTGGTTAGAGCTGGCTGTTCCCTGTAAAGGTTCTGTTGAGTTGGATGACGTATTCAATAGTACATTTTCTTGATTTGGATTGCATTGACCATTTTGTGTTTCGCAAGAGAAAATCGTCGAATCCTGGAGGGAATGCTTCCACTCTGGGATTAATGTATCACACGTCATGGTTTTTCCTATTTCCTTCTAAACATATTCAAGTGTTTTCTGTAGTATGTTTCATAATAAGAATTCATTTTACTGTTGAATAATTAGTTATTGCAAATATATGTAAAATACGTTAAAAAAGAATATTTTATTTGAGTTCAAATGCTGAACTTCAAAGCATCGCCACTAGTTAACTGGAAAAGTAAAACACAATAAGAAATCAAATGTAATTCCTAATTGCCTATGCAATTTACTATTACAAAAATTTTAATGCCGGACCTCACTTTTTTTTCTATGCAGTTGTACGGCGTCCGGTATTGTTTTGAAAAGGGTGTATCTATTGTTCTTGTCCACTTTGTGTTCCGGCTGTTGAGAAGTGCATATTGTGTTTTATAAGCACATCTTTTTAATTGGAAGAAATCAAAAAATTATTAATCATTTTTAGGAAGCTGAAATTCCAACAAATTGTCCATCGTTTAGATAGGGCGTGCACATATATTGAGCACACCGTCTGTGTTTTGTGTTTGGCAGTTTCCACTGTCTGCTAGTGCACTTATGTCCGACCGCATCACCTCGAACGAGGCTTTGTATTAAAGGGTTTCCCTAGCGTATTTTTATCAGCCGGGTGTGTTCATGAGTAGTGTACCGCAATATGAATTTTCGGATTGCAACACTGTATAAAAGAAGAAAAATACTTCATATCAGCATATTTTTCATTTTAACATAATGAAAAACACGTTTTTAAATTAATTCGTAAGTCATCGCCTACTTACGTTTCTCATACGATTTTGGTCCTGCTTTCTTAGGAATATGGTATCATCATCATCATCATTGTCAACCATTATCAATCCACTGCTGGACGAAGGTCTCCCCAAGTTTCCTCCACAACGGTCTGTCTTGTGCCAGTCTCCTCCATGTCACTCCCGCATATTTACGAACTTCATCCACCCATCTCCCATGTGGTCTTTTTCTGGGTCTTTTCCTGTCCCTTGGAATCCAATCTAAAATTTCGGCTGTCCATCTATGGTCTGTCCTTCTGGCACTATGTCCAGCCCATTGCCATTTCAGGGATTTAACTCTGATCATGATGTCTTCCACTCTCGTCATTTTTCGGATCCACGAGTTCCTCTTCTTATCTCTCCTGGTTATACCAAGTATGCACCTCTCCATGCCTGTTTGAGTTGTCTGCAGCCTTTGTATATCTCTTTTGAGTTAAGGTCCACGTCTCTGCACCATACGTAAGCACTGGAAGGATGCATTGATCAAACACTTTTCTTTTAAGACATAATGGCATATTGCTCTTGAAAATTATGCTGTTTCTTCCAAAAGCTATCCAGGCAAGTTTTGTACGCCGATTAATTTCTTCATCAATGTGACCCTCACTTGATATCTGCTGCCCAAGATAAACATACGTATCTGTTATCTCCAGTTTTTCTCCATCAATCGATAAATCTTCATTTCTTGTAAAAGCATTGAACATCACTTTTGTCTTCTGAAAGTTCATTTTTAATCCCACTTCTTTACTCTTGTCAGCAAGTTCCTGGATCATACTCTGCAGCTCTGATGGGCTAGTTGCAAAAATGACTACGTCATCAGCAAAACGAAGGTGGGTTAGATAATCTCCATTAATCTTTATCCCTTTGTTTTCCCAGTTCAGTGATTGAAAGACATTTTCCAATGTGGCATTAAAGAGCTTCGGAGATATGGTGTCACCTTGTCTCACTCCCTTTCCAATTTTTATGTGTGTTGTATTTTCAAACAGCCGAATCTTTGCACTTGCATTTTCATAGATGTTATTAATAATATTAATGTATGCATCTTCAATACCGCAGGATTTCAGAGCCGTGGTAACTGCTGATGGTTTCACCGAATCAAAGGCTTTTTCATAATCGATAAAAGCTATGCACAATGGAAGTTCATATTCCCTCGCTCTTTCAATTAGTTCTCTCAGTACGTGGATATGATCTATTGTGCTGTAGCCACTCCTGAATCCAGCTTGTTCTCTCGGTTGAGCCATGTCCAGTGTTACCTTCAAGCGGTGTGAAAGAACTTTAGTGAAGATTTTATAAACCACTGATAGGAGGTAGATAGGTCTGTAGTTCCTGAGATCCTCAATGTCACTTTTTTATGTAGCAGGATCATTGTAGCATTGTTCCAATCCTCAGGAATCTTTCCTTCATTAAGGCATCGAGTGAAAATTTGGGCGAGTACTGTTTCTATTTCTCCACTTGCTTCTTGTATGATGTCTATAGTAATTCCATCTTCTCCTGGAGCTTTCCCCCGCTTCATGTTCTTGATTGCATGAGCAACTTCTGCTGGGAGGACTGGAATAACTCTGGTACCTTTCATGATGTCTGGAGTACATGTATCATCCCTTTCATATAATTTGGAGTAGAAATCTTTCACTCTTGTCAAAATTTCGCCTCTATTTCTTGTTATAGAACCATCTTCTTTTCTCAGAGCCATAATCTGTTTTCTTCCCTTACTGAGATGTCCCTTTGCTATCTTTAGGCTTTGGTTGTTTTCAATTGCTTTCCTCACTAGCTCACAGTTGAATTTCCTTACGTCTTCAGTGATACTTTTTCGTGCTGTCTTGCATAGCTCTATATATTCCACTTTGGAAGTCACATCTTCTTTAGTTGTCCTCATCTCTCTTCTTTTTTGCATCAACATTTTGGTTTTTCCTGATAATTTGTTCACATGCAACTTGTTCTTAGACCCAGCTAATTTTGTTGCTGTTTCCATAAGAGCTTTGGTTACTTTTCTGTTAACTTCCGAAATATCCACTTCTTCCGATGTTAGGCCTTCTAAAGCAGAGAATCTGTTCTTCAGTTCCAACTTGAAAGTATTATGGTGTTTTTTAAGGTTGGTTATGTCAATACATTTTGTTTGTCTTATGAGCTTGCCACGTTCCAGTTTAGTGTTGATTTGCATCTTACATCTCACCAATCTATGGTCACTACCTGTGTTGAAATTGTTTAGCACACTGCAGTCTTCGATGACGAATTTTTTGTTACACATAATAAAATCAATTTCACTTGTCGTCCCAATTGGATGTCTCCATGTCCATTTCCTGTGTGGCTTTTTCTTGAAAAAGGAATTCAAGATGAAAAATCCTTCTGCCTCTGCAAACTCAACGAGAGTATTTCCACGCTGGTTTCTGTTGCCGTGACCGAATTTACCTACTGAAGTTTCATTCTGTTCCCGGAATATGGTATATTAAGTAGTAAATAGTAACGCTGTACTAGTGATCCGATTTATTGGCGTAGAAAATAAACACATAAGCGTGTCCAAGCTTTCGCACATCAACCAGATGGCTTTTTCAAGGAAGTTAGACAGAAACTGCAAACTGAAAAATAGAGCGCTTAACAATTTGAACGCGGGAACTTGACAATAAATAGATGCGACGTTATATTCATTTAAAGATACTCTCGCTCGAGTTGCCACGAATTTGGAACCAATTCTTCAAGTAACACCTTTTCTCTACTAGGATCCCGCGTGCAACCAACGTGATGCCTCGTATCTTTAAATGAATATAACGTCGCATCTATTTATTGTCAAGTTCCCGCGTTCAAATTGTTAAGCGTTCTATTTTTCAGTTTGCAGTTTCTGTCTAACTTCCTTGAAAAAGCCATCTGGTTGATGTGCGAAAGCTTGGAAACGCTTATGTGTTTATTTTCTACGCCAATAAATCGGATCACTAGTACAGCGTTACTATTTACTACTTAATTGGTGTATTGTTCCTCGTTATAAATATGGTATATTAATTTCTTGGGAGGCAGTTGTTCTCTTCATATGTCACGCAGTGGTTGCCAGAGGTTTTGAGCTTCGCTTTCTAGGTGTATAGAGATATAGAAATTAGGATAAATCATTCACCAAGAAAAGAACGTTTCCGAAAACCTTTAAAAGTTTTAAGAGTAAAGCATGATCGAGGTTTTTCGCACAATTTTCTGTCAGCAAATGGAGATTGATTATTATTTACCAGTGCTGTTGGGCTATGGAAGTTTTATTGAGTTCACACTTTTTAAAATACCACTGATGTACTCTCAAAAATTGGAGAAACACGGTTCTATTCCTTTTCTAGACTTATCAGCTACGCTGATGAAGATTCATTCATCATTATTCTTCCTTGCAGAATTTGCTGGTAGTTTACCACCCAGCGAAAGTCAAACGATTTTCTAAAAAATGCCTTTCAACGCATGTCTAACTAACTTAAAACTTCTGCTCTATAGAAGATCTCCAGAAAAAATTGTTTACGTCATATGTGTTGCTAATGACATAGGCCTCCAAACTTCAGTGATGGACTCAGCTACTAAATAATTTCATAAATGTAAATATTAATAGCCCTCAAGCCCGATCTCTCCACTCTCGCCCAGAAACTTGGCAGTTGTTTTTGCATCCCTGAAATTTGCTTCGAAATAACTGAAATCCTTAGATGATCACATTTCAAGGCGAATTTAGCTCCTGCAACTAATATGTTTTGCGCTTGAGATAAGAATGAAGTCCCTGATATAACTTCTTAGTAAATCTATAGCAACCGGTGACTTTGTGGCCTCTCGTATTAATATATAGGTCGGGCACGAAGATGCTTCAGGTTCATGTTGAAAGAACGGGTGTTAATTTGTTGTACTCAAGAAACTTGCGAAAAGTATCAGTTGCACTCAGAACCTCTCCGAGTTCATGCGTAATTGCAGAAAAATGAACAATTTCCCTCCAGATAATCTTCCTGGTAAGGGAGTCCTACTGTCAGAGACTTGCAAGATCTCTTCTCCTCTGTTCGAAAATTGTGCTCATAAAAATCGTAAGTATGTATGAGTATACACTTAATGGATAAAGCATTACGCGTACCCACCGAATAGCGTGTTGGACCCTTTCTAGCTCCTGTACACGCCGAGTCATCGACTCCGCACATGCCGCAGGATTTCCGGAGGTAATGCGAGCTGTCTTATGCAGCATTCGCCCGAGACGTAGGTCCAGGATTCATGGAAATGATGTTCCGCTATACGGCATCCAAGAAATTTTCCACAGTATTTAAATCCAGGGATCATGTAGGGACACTAAATGGTTCCAATCTCATATGAGCTTTCCTGGAGGCCTGCTGGTTGCTTCTTGGTGGGAAGGCAGATTTTGCTCCTGGAAAAGACCGTGCGCTGCAAGATGCGTGAAGACCATGAATGTGTGTGGGTAATCAACCATCATATGGTATCACCGCTGACAGGTCAAAAAAACTATCCAGACACACTAATTGACCTAATGTGTTCCATGAGAAGACTCGTCAAACCAAATAGAACCCCATCGCCTTGAACAGAGCCCATCTGGCACGACATGGCCGTGGCCTGACGGTGTCAAGGCCACACCCACACCGTCCTAGAGAAATACTATAAATTGTCTTTGATATTTCATATTTCACAGTAAAAATGCCCAGATGCACAACGAAGAATATGCTGCAAGACAATGAAGCAAATAATGTCCGAAAACTTACGCCATTCTCGATATGACTGTATATCTGCTGATTTATAGAACAGCGGTGATACTAAAAAAAGTGGAAAACTCTTTTCGGCATGATATGAGGTATATTTGACGTTTTTGAGGAATTTAATCCCTTTCCAAGTAAACGTCGCTTACGTCTAATATAGGATGGACTGTTTAATCGTAAATATATATAATATATGGTTTCAATAAAATAACACAAGAAAAATTTGTTAATGTAAAATTATTATCTAGATATAAAAGTGTACTTCCTTTCCTGTACATATCGCCCAGTCTTTGAAATCAGATAGCTAATCTACTGCATTCTACCCGACAATATAGCAGTTACCAAAATTTCATAGTATTATTTCGTACGTGGAGGTCTCTCGTTGTTCGATAGAAGATATCATACTGCTGTAAACAGGATACCTATTACCTCTCAGTGGAAAACGAAAATCCAATCTAATACAGGAATCAACATTTCTTTGCAGATTATGAAATTTAATTCCATGAAAGATGCATTTCATTGAAGCGCAGCGTAAAATGTCGCGCGGGTGAACTTTTCCTAATCAGTGTAATCTATGAAAAACGAAACATCAATCAGATCAAGTTCAGATATTCCTTTGGATTTCAGTATTTGCTCACAGCTGAGACTTAAATTTTGTATATCACATTAAACAGATGCCTTGCAAGAGAATCAGAGTTGTCGTACAGTATTACCAGGATTTTCTCTGCATTTTCTATGTGTTTGTCGGAAGATCCTACAACACAACAGATATCACATAAAATCCGCGCACATTTAATCAATAAAAAGTAAATAATATATTGGAGTTACTAGATTCAGCTAAATGAAATCATTGTTACCTGTCTTGTTTTCAATTATAGAAAACCCTAAAATATATAATGCAGAGAATAATGCCAGACATTTTACTTACAACACCTTGAGACTGTTTAAACTGTGATTTCCTTCCTGCATAACTAACAATGTGCGTCCTCTATCTCATTTCATCATCCTTTAAATTTTTTCCTGGTATCTTAAATATTAAATTATTTTGTAATGTGGTAGTGCATGTGAATAGCCTTTTGAAAAAGCCGATTAAGAATTTCTATTTCGAAAAATTAAACCTTAATGTTGGAATTCACAAATACAAAAATTATTTGTTTCCATTTAAGCGAATAACGGGGGTTAAATTAGAAAACCGTCAATTACTGACTCAGCAGAAGAATTGAAGTTCCGAACTGAAATCCTGTTTAATTGGTGTAAAAGGAAGGGCAGAGGAAACTTCTGAACCTTCTATGGGCCACTTCGACCAATGCACCCGTCGGTTTTCCAAAGGGAAACTGCATACAGATAAAGAAAACCGAATGAAATTTAAGAAAAACGCAAAGTTAAAATTAAAACGAAAAATATGCATGTTCGTCTAAGGCAAATGCATTCTATAGAATATACGCATGTTTGTGTAAAGCAGCAGCACTCTATTGAATTCCTCTCGATAGAGTTTGGATAAAGTTTCGCTTAGAGTCTATCTAAGAAAAATTCAATAGAGGTAGTAAATCTGCTCAAATGTCATGAATACATTATTCGTACTGAGAAATACTTTTGAGGTCTTTTTTTCTTAACGTCACTGTAACATACGTATAGGTTGTAAATGGGGCCAATTCATTTGATGCATAATTTTTGTAGCCGCATTTGCTTTAGGATATTCAATCCAAAGCAAAAACACCTCTCTGGAATGAATTTGTTCTTATCGAACGTAAATTTTATCTGAAATAAGGTTAATAGAAGATACTATTTAATTACATTTATCTCAGCAAAGGCAAGACGTGTTTTGATAATCTCTAATCGGAATGACTACTTTGACGAACTGATTTGAAAAGGCTACGCTCCAAGCAAACTACACTACCTACCAACAAGTAATTGGACACCTGTGATAGCAAAAGAAAACGAAGTTTATTCCCGTTCAGTAGTTGGTGGAGCCTACACGAGCGGCGATTAGAGCTGCGACCCTCCGGGGCATACTCTCAACCAGGCGTTGTACGACAGCTAGTGGTATTTTATTCCACTCGGCTTGCAGAAGACAGGTCAGTTCCTTTACCGATTTCGGACGGTAGGGGTACCCTTTAAGTCGACGCTCCAACTCGTCCCAGAGGTGCACGATAGGTTTAAGGTCCGAGCTCTGCGCAGTCCAGTCCATTTCATTAAACCCATTGTCACCATAACAAGCCATGGTGGACCTCGCATCATGACAGGTGGCATTGTCTATAATGAATAAAATTCTCCGCTGTGGGCGTGTAGTGCAGTAAAGCTTACGTTAAGTCACGTTAGGGTTATTGGAAGGTTACTTGACGTTGCTAAAGTGTGCGTAATCTTCAAAGTGCTAGAGTTTGTTTAGGTAAGACACGCACGTGCAATAAGTTCATTGAATATGGAACTTCTTTTTACTCAGTGTTCCTCATTATCTTGAATTTCAGTAATATAACTTCGGTTTTAGTACATTAGTGCCTTGAATGCTCCTTGTTAGAGCGGTAAGCACAATATACCCTGGACTTAACGTAGACACTCAATGAAATAGAATTAACGGCCAGACAGAGGTCTGACAATGAAATGAACTAAGGAAACGTACTCACTTTTAAACTTTTATTGGGGAACTCCTGGTATTACTCAAATACACACTCCAACAAAACACAACTACTGATATTCCGAACTTTCGTACTATCGTAGATAAATCACATAACAATAATAATGGAAGAACCTATCACATATAAAACGAAGCTGCTTGGTATAGTTGAGCGTGCCTATATATACTGCATACCACCACGTCATGACTTACACTCGTTGCCACATATAATTCAGCGGGAGAAATAACATCTCGTTAAGTGAGAAGATAATTTGCACAGGAAAATAAAATAACAAGAGATAGTAAAATCAAAAGGAAATTGAATCTAGAGTATACGTTAAAAGGCCCACTCCGTAAAACTGCCACAACGTACGAAGCGCATGGTCATCCAAAATGGTGCAGTAGGTCTCGGCTTTGAGTCTACCAGGAATTGCGACCAAGAGTCCCGTGCCATACCAGGAGAAATACACCCATAGCATAATTCAACCGCCGCCGAACTTCACAGTTGGCACAATACATTCCGGCAGGAGGCATTCTCCAGGCAGACGCCAAACACAGATCCTGCCATCCGAACGGTAGAGGGTGAACCTTCGTCGCTCCAGAGAACCTGTTTCCACTGTTCAACGGTCCACTGTAGACGTTCTTTGCACCACGTTAGCAGAGCAGCGCTATTGGACGTGGAGATCAAAGGCTTGTGAGCGGCAGCACGTCCATGAAAACCGAGCGGATGGGCTTCCCCACGGATAATATTCATAGAAAGAACACTCTTGGATGCTTGTTGAAACTCCTCGCGGATGTGGCCTATCGATTTTGTGCGGTTCTTCAAAATTTCTCTGGCCAGCACCCGTCGGTCTCTAACTTCCAGTTTTGTGGGTCTGCCGGGTCGTGGCGCATTCCGACAGTCACCTCTTATCTTCCAATTTCCAATTACGCAGGCACCTGTCGATTTTGTGTATTTCAACTCGCTTGATATGTAACGTATGGATCGGCCATTTCTGTGATACCCGTTGATTACACCTTTCCCGAAATCAGAGTGCTCTGAACTGCGTGACATATTGCATACGACTGGTTGCGTTGTTGTTTACCCACGCAATATTTAACGGCGGCGGCAGTGACGTGTATCAGGACCGCAGATATCGTCGATTGCAAGGGTGTCCAATTACTTGTTGGTAGATAGTGTATATTAAAATTGTATCACGAGGATAACGTTAAGCCATTTCACGAGCCTTTTCACGAGGTATTGCGTTTGTATTACACAAAAATGCACAATGTTCACTTAATTTATCTTTAATTTATAATGTTTAGGTTATTTTATGTATGCTGTTTTTCCAATAAAAGAGCTTCCCGTTTGCAACATAGTGCTAGACAGTTATCTCATCGTTTCCTTTCACACGTGTTTAACGCGAAATTAGTACGTATCTTCAAGACTCGTGCTTATTTATTTGAAAACATTATATTTCAAGTTTTGTAAACCTCTTTAATGGATTTCAAGCTTCAACCGTCTAAATAGGCTTAATAGAAATGCAGAGTTATTTTATGTTTGGGAATTAAGCAAACATTGTGAGCAACTGCATGGGCTATAACAATTCGCATGTGCCTGATTTAAGGCCACTGGTTACGTGGACGCCAGAGACGTAACAGAAACGCTAGATGAATCGCTCACTGGGCTTCGAACACAGAAGAATGGTCAAACGCCATAGCTCACACCACTGCGCCATCGGTTTGTCCCAAATGTCGAAGAGTAAACATTAGGATTAATTCGTGTGCCTACTTTAGGAAAACAGACATACTATCATTAATACATGAAAAAGGAAAATATGTATTGGTTCCTCTTGGTGTTCGTAAATTAAATTTTATGATGTTCAGCCTAATAATACTTCAAAAAATATACTATAATATGATTACACTTGTGTTTTTTGTTTGTTTGTTTGTAATTGAGGCTTTTGTTCTGGATGAAGCAACACGCTGTTTTCTCATTTATATTCCACACCATAAATGCGTCAATGAATTCCGAACACATAATATGTCACAAATATTTTTTTTGATCTAGATGTAACACTTTTTTCACTTAAACTACAATGTACCTGATTACACGTTGGAAAATGTTTCAATTCACATTCTTCATGGCTCGTAAAAATTCACAGCAATTACAAAATAATAGAAAGGATAAATTTCCATTCAAGTGGAACACAAGTGTGAACATTAGTGATCAGGGTGGTATGAAGCCATGTGCTCACAGGCGATTAGTTTGACAAGAGATGTAGCCGATGTTTCCCTTCTGTGTCTTTAAATTTCGAAGGAAAGCATTTCATAATTCTTGAAATTCTGTGTATAAGATAATCTGTTTAAGGGTTTTAGTGGTAAAGAACCGTTCCTTTATATTGTTGTTGGGCTCTTTTGCTAAAACAGAATTCAATGCTATCACCCTGATCATGTTTTTATTTCTGACTCATAAAGTATTTGTTCGCATTCAATTTATCATTTGAAGTGTCTCGATCCTGCACCTTTAGCGGTGTGTGCTAGTAGAAACCATGGTATAAGTGAAGCAGAAACACCAGTTTTATATCATTCAGTATTTCAGGAAAATCCTGAAATTTTAACGGGTACTGCACTCAGGGATCAGTAAGGCATTATAATTAAATTTTAAAGATTTTAAAAGATCAATTAGAAAATCTTTATTGGTCACTAGGTGCACTTTCGTTAAACCTCAGATTTAAAAAGAACATGTTATAGGACCGTAGCGTTTCCGTCGTAAAAAAGTAACATCTCTTTTCTGGCAATGAATTTAAAAGGGGTAAGTTTACTTTCCTTTTACTTTGGCTTCAAAGCGGACACATTTTAGGAGAGTGGTGTTTTGGCTATAACAAAAATAATATCTATTTAGTGCCAACAAATCAAAAAAGAAAGTTTTTTCCCAATTTCTAAAACCGATTAATCTGGTGTTGTGCTATATAGATAAATCGAAAATATAAACATATAGCTACTTTGAAACTCGAAGTTCTCACCCCAGAAGAAACCATAAAACCACACATTTCGAAAACATATAAGAACGTTAAGCTGCTTTTAGTAGATAAAACCCTTCTTCCCCACGTTTTGCTCATTGCAGCAGACTGCGTTTAAATCTCAAGTGTAATTTTCCGAAAAAATGTATTGGATGCAATTTTTTATATTTAAGATATTTTTCGAACAATATTATATGCTCAATTTTGTTTTAGACTTGAAGTTCCTGTTATCTCCTACAGTTATGATCATAACAAATGAATTTTACAACAAAACTCTTATACTGAAATATCCATTGATGAACTGAGGGGAATGGAAGTGAAATTGTGTATGTTGACCAAATAGCTGGTGCTCCCGAGGAACCAAACATTTATGTTTGATATTACCATAAAATAACACAAAGTTTGAATGTTTGTTGACTCGGTCAGTTTCCATAATCCCAGAAGCCTTTCTAACACGAAAAGAAGCATCTAAGCACTTACGAAAACAAATGAGTATCAGAATGGCCACTAATACATGTGTGTTTTCCATGTTGCACACCACCTACATTTATTTTTTCATTCGTACAGGAGTTTCGCAAATCGTCGTAGGCTTGTACAAATCTGCGACATTCGTGTTGACAAACGTCGAAGAAGATCTGAATGAATATATAGGAATGTTTTGCGCTGGCATCATGTTGGATGGTAGCATGCCGCTCCTTGTGTTTCCAGGAGGCATCCCATTTGCTGCAGGTTAAAGATATGACATTCTGCAACACTATGTATGACTTTTTAGGATAACTATTGGCTCACAGTTCTTTTTATAGACGATAACGCCCGTCCTTACAAGGATCGGCTAATCGACGAACACCTGGAAAGCGAGTATATTCGTAAGATCGACTGGCCTGCGAGATCTCCAGAACGCAACATGATTAAACATACCTGAGGTGCCCTGGGTACAGCAATTGGAACACGGATAACCCCTGCCCGGTCTATAACGCTCTTTGGTAAAGTGGCATCTTCTGGAATAAACTCTCATTCTTATTCTGCAACTGCATGAGGACTCCTTGGGAGAGTTGTATAGCTTTTCGGGACAGTAACACTCTATAGTATTCAAAAGAAATCCGTGCCACTTAAATATATACGTGCTTACAAAGATTTATTTATGGAAGTAGTGTGATGATAATCCTTTCAGTTTTTATTTCAAAAAATACTTATAATTTCTGTCCAATAGAGATCAGCTCAGATTTTTCAAATGAATTTGACACTTAGTCCCATTATCTGTGGTAGATGCTGCACAAACTTTTATTTTACACCATCCGACTCACATACCAAGGGAAGGTCAATATATTATATTCAGCGAACGCGCGTGCAAGACTTTAAGTGTTATTTACATATCAAATTCGATACGAAGGCTATACATATCTAAACTGAAAGCTTGTGGGGCTTCAGCGGAACACATCTCACTGAAAATGAAATTTGCTTGCTTGAAGCATACCAAAACGATACTTGAATATGTATGTGCTTAATTCAGTCACATCACACAAATTCCCAGTTTACGGTACACAACTCCACTGTTAATGGCAGCGTTTTTCAAGGCAGCATGCTGATTACGAAACATTCTCTCCAACGTCTTGTAATACATGCTCTTTTAAAGGACCGTTTTAAGATTCTCAACCTGCATTTGACACTACGGATTTACCATACGACAATAATAGTATTCCTTTTTTCGAATAATTTACTGGAAAAAACATGTATGTAATTCTGAATATTGTTTTTCCTGTAACTGGTGATGTGTTATGTCTTGATACTTGATATTTTATCAATTTTGTTGAAACTTAAAAAAATGCTTTCAGTTCTATTCTCATCTCATCAAAGCATCATTCAGTTTAAGAAAAATACTTTTTTATTCATGTATATGTTTTCCTTTGACTAAATTTAATGTACGTGCTCATTGAGAACTTACGTGAATAATAGAGGTATTTCGCTATGTGCTATTTAGATAACATGTACATGTACGTATTTTCAGTAAAATAATTGTATAATATACAACCGCACCCGCTCTTTGTGATGTTCTGTGATTGGATGAGTTATTTCAGGAAACATATTTCAAAAGGTAACAACCAAGTGTAACGCCTATCTTTTGCATTAACTGCTACGTGGATCTTTGGTAAGATGATATATAAGTTCTTAAAACATTCACTTGTTAATGAGTTCGAATTGGAGAATAAATGTGTCACTGGAAATGGCTGAAGGAATTATAATCTAAGGAGTATGATGGCTGAAATAATTAGACACCACATTCGGGATGAGAATAAACGTGAAAGGCTTTTAAACCTTCCATAATATATATTCGCATTAGATGCTAACAATTTGCACCGAACGTAACTGTATGTGACAAACTAATACAACTGGAAGATACGGCATTAAAACAAAAATTTGTGATAAAATATTTTATATTAAGATTAAGTACATATCAATAATTCAGAAATACGTACGTTTAAGCGTAAAGTAGGGGCTTATATTTTATAGAAGCTATAGAAAACATATTTTTAACAAAATTTAAGTGTAAGACTAACAATCCATCATTTTAGATCTGATGCATACCCTACGAAAAAATGGATAAGCTCAAATATCAACCAGCGGATGTGAATCTTTATACCAAACGTTTAAATCATAAAGAACCGTTACTGATCATTTACACTGGTGTGCATGTCTTTTATTGTTTGAAATCAAAATAGTGCTTCTAGGCACCCTTTTCATGCTGATTTAAAAACTATATTCCATTTTCACTTTTTCTGTCATCTCAGGATTTTATAATATGGCCGGTGCCTTCTGCATTTCAACAAGGTTAGTAAATATTCATTTATGAGAGATACAATGTGTTGGGCGTGATGTCCAAATGTATGAAATAGCTATGTTTATTCACACGACCAATTAACCTTTACTCTTCCATCCAGTTACCCCAAAGCTTGCTTACTTTGCTAAAACCATTATGTAAATCTTTCACTTTTATTGCTTAGGCTATTGTGTTAACAACTGAAATGTTGAGCATTCTGTAACTCATTGTCATCAGAAATTGCAACTCATAATTGTTTAAGTAATCTTAACATGTTCTGCTACATATATGTAGCTACGAAAACGGAAAGTATTACAATATAGCTAAGAAAACGTAAAGTATTACGTTATAGCTAAGAAAACGTAAAGTATTACAAGTTTTGTGAAAGCAGCATATTTTTCCTATATGTATCAGATTTGCACTACTGCTTGTGAAAATTGCAACACCACGAAGGAACCGTTCAATTCGAATAAAATTTATAGCACATATTACTGATATGACTGTACATCAGTGATTTAATTTTAAAAATAATACAGCAATTTTTATTTGCAAAAATGAGTATCGTGTGAAGCCTCCGCGAGCTGCAATAAGAGCTTCTAGACGGCGTAGCATTGAAAGGAAAATGCGTTGGATTGTGTCCTGGGTTATTGCATCCCAGGTGGCATGCAGGAGAGTCCACAGATCATTGGTACATACCGCTGAGTGACTTTCATGGGCCAGCTGCAGAGCAACCATATCCCAGACATGTTCAATAAGCGACATGTCTGGCGAACTTGCTGCCCAGGGTACAAGTGGTATCTGCTGTGCTGCGAAGAGAGCTTGAATATTCTCTTAAACGTGCTACTGGGCAATATCCTGCTGCAATATAATACCAAGAGTTCTCTGAAAAAAGGGTATGGCTTCGGCCTGTAAACGTCTCTGATGTAGCGGTCGCTGTTGAGATTTACCTTAAGTAATAGAAGCTGAGATCGGAAATGTTACCCATTAGCCACCCAAACTATCACACCTGCTATTCGGCCCATATGACGCTCGATAACGCATGCCGGAAGAAGGCGCTCACCACAATACCGCCTAATGCTTATGCGGTCGTCATGGTAATCCAAGTTATATTGGGACTCGTCCGAAAGCACGACGTGTTCCAGTCAGTACGCCAGTGTCTGTATTGAAAACACCATTCCAGCCTGAGGCGTCCATGGTTCAAAGTCTAAGGAATCCGCTTCAAAGGGATACGTGCAATTAGTCCTCTGTGCTGCAGACGGCGTCGAACTGTGGAAGCAGACAACGCCACACCCATTGCAGTGCTACACTGTAGTGGCAACACTTGCCATGCAGATGAGGTATCGGTAATCTAACGGTGTCGTCACTGCCATGCGAATGAGGTATCGGTAATCTAACAGTGTCGTCACTCCCATGCAGGCCGCCCCTGTGGCAGAGTGGTCTAAGGCGCTGGCCTCTGATCATTCGTCCGAACGGGGTCCGGGTTCGAATCCCGGTGAGGCATGCATGTTGTGTTTGTCTTACGGCATTGGCTCTCTCCCTTCCCTGGAACCAGTGGCCCTAAATTAGGGACGGGCGACTGCTTATAGCCCATTGAGTTGCTCACGGTGGTCGTTAAATCTCCAATCAAAAAAAAAAAAAAAACTCCCATGCAATTGAGGTATCGGTAGCCTAACGGTGTCGTCACTGCCATGAAGATGAGGTATCGATAATCTAACGGTGACGTCACTTCCATGCGGATGAGGTATCGGTAATCTAATGGTGTCGTCACTACCATGCGGATGAGGTATCGGTAATCTAACGGTGTCGTCACTGCCATGCGAACGAGATATCGGTAATCTAACGGTGTCGTCACCTTTGTCGGTCCACTGCCGGATTGTCGATGCACCTCTCTTGCCTCTTGGTCCACTGCCGCCACACACGCATCACTGCCGAAGCGTTTTGTTCCGTATAAGCCGCAATGTCGCGGTACGAAATTGCACCTTCACGCAGACCAATTATTATTCGTCCACGTACAGGTTCTGTCTCATGGTGATATTGCGGCCTTCGTCGTCACCGAGGCATTATTCAGTCCCTGAGACCCTTTTACAACTCGCTGTCCGTAGTATAATACTGGTATGTATCCTAAACAGCCCTGTCCTTATACTCCTCACTCGACGGGCCGGAGGGCGCTGAGGGGCGCAGACATGCGCAATGACTCTGCACTTCTAATCATTTGCATGTTGTACCATGTTCTGTATAACCTGTAAGTTTCACGTGAATAAAGTGATTATTTCTGGTTTTACAATTTTCACAAACAGTAATTTACATTAGGAGATCAAAACACACCAGGCGCGCTTCAAAGTTTAAGTATGTCGCTCTATTGATTAACGTTTAAATCGCAAAAAAAGTGTTGCGAACAGATATACAATTTTACTATTCTTATGGCATGGAGACAGCCTACAATTTATACATGTGGACGATCATTTTTTTTTCTTGATTGAAGATGACGGCTGAAATGCACAGAATAAAGAAAGATACTCTATTTACTTTGGCAATTAGACAAGTACCTCATGGCGACGGTCAGGTCCACTAGCTGGATTGAAGAATGCAACAGCAGAGGACAATAAACGGAATAATTGAAAGTCTACAACCTGAAGTTAGTAATATTATTTCAAATCGTTTGAAGAGCTCAAATTTAATGATAGCTTTCCCTATTAGGGAAATACCCGTAGCGTTAAGGTACCCTGCAAAAGCAGAGAGTCATATACACTGCTGGCGACCCAAAATGCAACAACAAGAAGGAAGCATCCGATTGGCCTGAAATTCGCAGCATGCGTCGCCCGCGAGGAGATATGCAAACCATAAGCTTCGCAGGGCATATGCAAATCATGTGCGCCTAGCACGCCACCGAGAAGCACTATAAGAAGGGCGCACAGAATGGGGGTGTGTTGTGCTGCCGGACCTGTGCGTGGGAAGCTTCTTGATGCCTCGTCGCAGAATACGACAGTCATTCCAGCACGCTTCGGAGTTCGACAGAGGACGAATAGTGGCTTATCGCGACAGAAGTTTACCGTACCCAGACATCAGCGCCCGTGTGTGACGACATCTAGCCACAGTGAAGCGAGTATGGATTCGGTGGGGGCAGGAGCGACGGACTGACCGACGTGAGCGATTGCCGCAGCCGCAGCTCACCACCCAGCGAGAAGACGGGCATGTTGTGCCGCGGGCATTGACGGCTCACACCGACACATCACGAACATTAACGCCGGAATTAGGGTGTGTTGCACAACATCGTGTGTTACCACGTACTGTTCGACGTCGTCTGCAGGAGCCGGGACTTGTCGCACGACAACCATTGCTCCGATTACTATTGATGTTACACCAACGGCAAATGCGGCTACAGTGGGCCGTTGAACGCCGCACCTAGACTACAGATTGGCACGAAATCGTGTTCTCCGACGAATCCCGCTTCTGCCTGCAAGATGACGATCGTCGGATCCGCGTTGGGCCGCACCACGGCGAAAGACTGTATGACGCCTCCATTATGTATCGCCATACCGGTCCATCGCCTAGCGTTATGGTTTGGGGAGCAATTGGATATGACACCCGCACCTCTTTGGTACGCATTTCGGGTACACTCAACGGCCACCGCTACATTTCCAACGTTTTACAGCATGTAGTCCTCCCATACTTGCAGGACCTGCCAGCTGCCGCGTTTAATAAGGACAATGCTCGCCCGCACGTGACACGCATCGTGCAACAATTCTTCACGGCCCACCAGGTGTCACTGCTGCCGTGGCCTGCCTGTTCTCCCGATATGTCGCCCATCGAACACGTCTTGCAGCTAATCGGTCACCGAGTGGCCCGGCAAGCATCAATCGCGGGTATGCCTGATTAACTGTGGCAACGTGTGGAAGTAGCCTGGACCGACATACCCCAAGCCCACATCCAAAGCTTCTTTTGTTCGATGCCGCGGCGTGTAGCGGCCGTTATTGCCAGTCATGGGGGCCACACAAACTATTGATGTATGCGTGTTCCGCATGTCGCACGGACCTGTAAGCTCACTTGTTTCATTTTTGTATCAGTTGTTATGTGTCGAATAAATCTGGCTTTGCTATCTCGTGTCCTTCTTGGTGTTGCATTTAGGGTGGCCATGAGTGTCTGTACAAATTCCCTTCGACCATATTGGATTGTTAACAATAATATCAAATTTTGAAAACCGTGAAACTAGTACTGTGGAAATATTCGTAATTTGAACAAACCACATGGGCACTACAGTTCGCAGATGCTGTCCTGAGGTGAATCCAAATTGCGGGCCGGTTAGCCGACATTCCGGGATCAGGGTAGGTGATGTCCCATTTTGTTCCGAACGTGTTAGATTGGTGACAAATCTGGTAATCGGGCTGGCCACGGAAGGGTGTCGACATTACGGAGATAGGCGTGTGAGAGCCGTGCTCTGGGTTGGGCGAGATAAAGAAACAGATGTATGTCATTTATTGCAATTCTACCTCTCTCTTACAAAGTGGTCAACAATTCTTAGAACACGTGCGGTAATATTATAAAGCAATAATTATAACACAATTAGCAGCATCAAAGAAAGAGAAAAAGAACAAAAACAGAACAAGAAGAAATTAATCAATATTGGGTCAGTCAGTAAACTAAGAAAATCCACCGGAGCATAAACTACGAGGTGGTGGACTTGTTTGCAGCTATAATATTTCAGAGAGATCAAGGTGAAAAGACTGATATTTATTTGGTTTACGAAATGCTACGCTATGAGTTCCTATGTATATATGCTTTAACGATATTCGTTAACTGTTTTTTCCTTTTGCTGTCCTTTTTTTCTTGTTTTGATCCACCTCTTCCTGCTTCTGAAGATGTGGATGACCATAAACACATATTCAGAACGTACGTGAAACCACCAGAAAGAGAAGTACATCAAAGTGGCTCAGGAGGTCAGGAACTGACGTGTTTTACGGCGTAAAGATGTAGAATACTGGCGGCTTCCGTTCATACCTTCGAAGATATTGCATCACCGAAATTCGCATCGATAGACTGCTAATATTGTACCTAGTAATTTGCGTAAATGAGAAGCCCTTCTTTCCCGCATGCCGAAGTGTCGACTGGGAGGAAAGGTGTGGAGAGACTGGGAGACAGCCATTTAAACTTTTCTCCTATAACGAACGTCTAGGAAGTAAGTGTTTCGATTCTTCATTAAACGTTCATTGGTGTGTCACCGGTGATTACCGATAATGGTGAGTGTGTGTGCGTCCCAGTGAATAACCATGCTTAAGAGTATCATGTGATCGTAGGTAAAACCGATCGAATAACAAATTACGCACCAAATTTCAGTCACAGCTACTGCACAAATGATAAAACCCTATCAAGTTGGCCGTATCTACTGATGAATATGTTTTTCTGCTTACATTATACGAAGCAGACGAAGCCCGCGAACTGAATAACGGAAACCAGCAGACGGATACAATTATTTGCAATAATTTACGTTTTCGCTTATAAATGTACCTCAAAAGTTGGATGAAATAAAAATATCAAAGCTAAATTCATTAGCTAGACTTGGATCAATCCTTCCCGTATTTGAGCCAAGTTCATTAAAGTTAAGGCTTTACTAATTTCTTTGTATTTTAAATACAATACTTACATGTATGTTGTTCCTTTTATTAATACCGCAGTTGAATACACTATTTTTAGGGCACAGAAATTTGATTTTTTGTTTTAGAATTTCCAGTTCCATTTATTCGCCTACTCCATAATACTGGAACGATAAACAAATCCTTGAATAATTAATTTGATTTTCTAAAGTGTAATGCAAAGTCAGTAAACACAGGTTCTGCCCCCTATGTAAATTGTTGGAGTGAAATGTTTCCGGGGCTAAGACAAAGCCGTGAGGTAACAGCAATATATAGACATTATTTTCTACCTTCATTTCCGAGTTGGCCTCAAATGAAATTGGTTTTCGCTCAAATTTTTGTTATTTCAATATATTCTACTATGTAGCAAGCAATTATTACTGTATTTATGATTGACATTTTCTTCGGTTGCATTGCGTTATGATTTTGATTGTTGTGCTGTCTGTACAGAAATGATAAAATAGATTTGCTTTCCTGAGATTCGTAAAGCAGCGTATGCTACAGAACGCCAATAGTCAGCGTTCTTTCACAGTGTTGTGTTTTAATAGAAATATGTAATTAAAGAACTGTTAATTATTTTAGCTTTTAGTATATATATAGAAAATGAAATACATATATTATCTACTCTGTAAAATTCTGTGAAGTATTTTTTTTTGTTTAAGAAAAGATACTAGGTGAAGTCTTCATAGTAGTTTCAGGAAATGTAACGGTAAATGCAATTCGCTGCTAAGATACTAAGACTGCATTTAGATACCTGTTAAGACTTCCGTTTCGCACTTGTTTCATTATTTTTTGTTTTAGGGTATATTGCATACTATGAGAGCAACGTGATTAGTGATTAATCATAAACTCTCGTCGGTATCTGGTTTGTGACCGTTAGTTTGAAAGAAGAGACAGAGTCAGTGACATATGACAATCATACAATCGATGCCTTACCCTTGATTTCAACACGCACCGATCTCGCACTCATGCTAAGCTTGAACTTGTTACCCATTTATTGGCTGCAAATATTTTTCAGTGTTGCCTACTGCATCCCGTTATTTTAGCTCCATTTAAATTAGAAAAAGTTCTCTGATTTGTTATTATTCCTTGTATTTCCGGATATGGTTATTCACGTTCCGGAACAGTTTCCCATAAAGATAAAGGCGGATTTCATTTTTTATAGAGCAGCATATGTTTGATTACATTTATTAGATCGATTGTTTCTCTGTTTCATGATATATTGGCCAAACTGCCCGATACAGATCAAAGGGAGTCAGGGGCGTAGGGAGGGGAGTCCTGGGTGTCTGGACTCGCCCCCACCCATGACCCTAGAGGATGATTACGGATAAACTCTAAACGATGACCGAAAACGTTCTACAAACAGGCAGCTGCTAGGGTAATCCTGTTCGGCCACTTCCTTGATCCTCCCTGCTCCCACCCACTCACATTTTTCTCTCCGTTTTAGGCTTGCCAAGGCAATCAGCTGCGGAAGCTGTGCAGGTTTTCACTAGAAGAGACCCATTCCGGAACGAACTTCACCCAGCGCATGCGCTGAGATGTAGGGCGCATACGTAAATTGAGTTGATTCTGGAAGAAACTGCAATGTGAAAACGACACCGGATCGCGAATGAAGATTAATTCATTTCGTTATAGACAGAGAGGTGTGAAAAACCGGTTTCGTGATAGAGGCACTCATATTCTTACAGTAAGGACCCACAGTCTTCTTCTCTTCTGCAAACTTTAGGTTGTTTATTTTGACTTCTTCATCATTTGCTGTGTCTAAACGTTTGTGTACCTTACATGATTATTTTTCAAAGAAATTAAGGAGTGAGGAAATTCCCTCAGAATCGGTGGGAAATGAAGCAGCCGCTGTGCGAGCTGCCTAGGACCTAGAATCATCTGAAGGTACTGAAGCCCCAACAACTTAAAAAAATCGAGTCCAAATGACGTTGCATTACTGGTAAGTAAACATTTGAACAAGTACGAGAGATTTAACGCGTTACAAGACATTTTAGTGCCAGAAAGTAGCTTAACATTCCTTGCGACAGCTGTCGGGGGAGAAAATCTCAGATTCCAGATTAAGTGGCTGGAAAGATGAAAATGGTTATCCTACTCCCAATTGGAAGACAGAGCTTATTACAAATACTGTGTATTTTTTTCCTTGAGTGGAGCAAGAATTGCATGCCAACCACTAAGACAGCTATGCAAGAAACCGCTTAAAAATTGAAAATATGCTGTGGAGAAATATAACTATCATCAAACCACGAATTACCATAAGCAATGTTTGAAGGCTGCCCAAGATCTGGAAGATGTAGTTTTGAAAAGAAGTAAACCCATTGATCATAGGCTAAATGCTGCTGAAAATACCGAAGTGGAAAGAAATCGTAAGCTCATTGCTCCTGTTATTCAAACAGTACTTTCGTGCGGCAAATAACGGCTGGCTTTGCGGGGTCACTGCGAGTTGTGAACTTTCAAATTAGATCAAGAACCTACTGAGAATGAACGAAATTTTAGGTCAATTCTCCATTTCGGACTTAAGATGGCTACGAAAGGTACTGGCACGAGTGATTTTGTGACTATTCGTGAACACACTGGGAAAAATTATCAGTATATAAGTTCTACACTTCAGAACGAGATAATTGAAAGTTGCAATAAATTGCTTACAAAAAAAATTGTTAACATGGTAAATACATTAAATAGCTTCTCAATTTTGGCGGATGAAATTGCTGACATTGGGGGAACTGAACAATTTTCTTTAAGCCTTCGCTACGTTAACGACGAAACAGCAAAAAAAATATTTTTGCAGTTTGTGCCAGTGAGTGGTAATAGCACAGGAAAAGAATTAGCTCAAACAATAATAACCACATTGGACAGATTTGATGTGGAAAACAAGTACCTAAGGAGTCAGGGCTGTGATGGAGCACAGCAATATCAAGAAAATGTAATGGTGCTCAAGCAGTCATGAAAGAAAAATTCCCGTCTGGTATGTTTGTTCATTGTAGCTCACACAGCTTAAATTTAGCCATTTCTGGGGCATGTAAGGTTCAGGGCATTCGCAATGCCATGGATACGGTAGAAAACGTTTCTGAATTTTTCAACACCCCTAAACTTCAGTCATTCTTACAAACAAAGGTAAAAATATACATTCAGATTCCAGAAAGGAGAAACTGAAGCGTTTATGCCCAACAACCCAACAAGATGGGTAGATAGACATGATTTCGTTATAACTTTTTTGGAGCTTCAGCCGGCAGTCTCAAATGCTTTAGAAGAAATGAGTTCCTGGAATGACAGAGAAACATAATCAAAAGCCATGCATATTTCGTTGGCGATAAAAGATGTAGAATTCAACTTTAGCGTTAATGTCATTGTTGTGGTTTTTCGGTACTCAATTTTACTGTACAAAGCATTACACAAAGAAAACATATATTTAGTTGAAGCTATAAATCTTACAGAGGATTTAAAACATGAAATAAAATCAACATGAAAAAATCTTTCTACAAATTTTAAAAAAATATTTCAAGAATTAATTGTATTATCAAAATTACTAGATTTTGACATCAACGAACCACGTTTATGTAATATACAAATGAATCGTTTTAACGTAGATAGATTCTGCTGCAGATTGCTACAGAATCTCTGTATTCTTGCCGTTTTTAGATTCGTTCGTACAAGAAATCGATCGAAGATTTCTAATGCATAAAACTGTTACTAAAGGTTTTCAGTGTTTACTGCCTTTTCACAATTTCTTATCTTTCAACGAGAACGACTTAGAAGAAACATTGCATTTTTATTCAAGTGAGCTGGATGACAGCAAAACTGTGAAAGCCGAAATACAGCTATGGAGAAAACGCCTTTATAAGGCTACTACATTTCTATAAGTAGCCTTATAGAAAATGCGGAGTTACGCAATGCAACTGACGTTTTGAAACAATGCAATATTGCAATATATCATAATGTACATCAACTGTTGCAGATATTATGTGTTTTGCCAGTATCAACAAACTCTGTGGAACGGTCTTTCTCAACCCTCCGGAGAATAAAATCTTACTTGCGTAGAACTACCTCTGAAGACAGATTAAATGCTTTAGCAATGTTATATGCACAAAGAGATATATCCCTTAGTGCAGATGAAGTTATCGCTGACTTATCAGAAAAAAGCAGGAGACTCAGATTCAAATTGTAATCATAGGAACCACGTATGATTAAAAAATATAATTATCCTTAATTTTACATTTCTTAAGATCCATTTTACAATTATTGCGCATTAATGTTTTATTAGAAGCCATACTTTTGGCTTAACAGCTCTATCCAGGATTTCCAATTCAGGCAGCATCAAAATATTCTAATCCAGCGAATTATTTATTGTCATGTTATGATTTGCGTATATGTAAGATTATTAAGATTATATATATATCATCATCATCATCATCATCATCATTGTCAACCATTATCAATCCACTGCTGGACGAAGGTCTCCCCAAGTTTCCTCCACAACGGTCTGTCTTGTGCCAGTCTCCTCCATGTCACCCCTGCATACTTTCGAATTTCATCCACCCATAGGTACATTCCAGCTGCCGGAGACTGAGGGCCAAGATTTAAGTTGTGGAGTCATTTTGGAGGAGATTGGCCATAACTCACCACGCTGGCCAAGCGGGTTGGTGAGTGTGGGATAGAATTTCCTCTGATCCCGATTGTATAGTTATACCGCTATTGGCGGTCGCCAGAGCCCCTTTAGTGGGAACAGGATGCACCACGAGAAGGCGGGGTTGACATTTGTCAAGGAGAGGCTGTGATGTTACGCATCACCTGACCTTACATCCCATATATATATATATATATATATATATATATATATATATATATATATATATATATATATATATTTAATTACAGTTCATTATATCATATTTTACAATTTTTAAGATCAATTTTTAAATTACACACTTATATATATGCACTATCTACCAACAAGTAATTGGACACCAGTGATAGCAAAGGAAAACGAAGGTAATTCACTTTCAATAGTTGGTGGTGCCTCCACGAGTGGCGATATCAGCTGCGCCCCTCCGGGGCATACTCTCAACCAGGCGTTGTACGACAGCTAGTGGTATTTTCTTCCACTCTGCTTGGAGAAGACAGGTCAGTTCCATCATTGATTTCGGACGGTGGCGACACCCCTTAAGTCGACGCTCCAACTAGTCCCAGAGGTGCACGATGGGGTTAAGTTCCGGGTTCTGCGCAGGCCAGTCCATTCGATTAACCCCATTGTCACTGTATCAAGCCATGGTGGACTTTGCAACATGAGAGGTGGCATTGTCATCCTAAAAGTAACATGGGTCCACCCCGTAAAACTGCCACAACGTAGGAAGAGCATGGTCATCCAAAATGGTGCAGGAGGTCTCGGCGTTGTGTCTACCAGAAATTACGACCAAGGGTCCCGTGCCATACCAGGAGAAACACCCCCCATTGCATAATTCCACCGCCGCTTAACTTCACAGTTGGCACAATACATTCCGGTGGGAGGCGTTCTCCAGGCAGACGCCAAACCCAGACCCTTCCATCCGAACGGTAGAGGGTGAACCTTGATTCGTCGCTCCAGAGAACCTGTTTCCACTGTTGAACGGTCCACTGTGGACGTTCTTTGCACCACGTTAGCCGAGCAGCGCTGTTGGACTTGGTGATCAAAGGCTTGTGGGCGGCAGCACGTCCATGAAAACCGAGCTGATGGGCTTCCTTACGGATGGTATTCATCGAAATAACACTCCTGGTAGCCTGTTGAAGCTACTCGTGGGTGTGGCCCTCGATTTGGTGCGGTTCTTCCGAATTTCTCTTTGCAGCACCCGTCGGTCTCTAACTCACAGTTTTGTGGGTCTGCCGGGTCGGGGCACAACCCGAGTGTCACCTCTCATCTTCCACTTACCAATCACGTAGACCACTTTCAATTGTTAGTGCTTCAACTAGCTGGATATGACACTGATGGATCGGCCATATCTGTGATACCCGATGATTACACCTTTCTCGAAATCAGAGAGCTCCGAACTGCGTGGCATCTTACATGCGACTGGTTGCGTTGTTGTTTCCCACACGATGTTTAACGGCTGCGGCCGTGACGTGTATCAGGAGCGCATATATCGTGGATTGCAGGGGTGTCGAATTACTTGTTGGTAGATAGTGTATATTTTCAGGAAACTGAATATATATATGTAAGAATATATACCCGGTTCTGCTTTTGAACTAGTACAGTAGCGAACAAAAGTATTTGGCGGAATACTTTTTTGACCAAATTTTTTTTTGTGCTGGACCAAATCGGGTCCTTTTGGGATATGATATGTAATATTCAGTTGTAAACATGACCCATATACAGAGAGATCGGAAACCTTAACACAGATCAGGTACTGAGCTTAATCGCAAAGATCATACAAATTGGCCAACAAAGTAGGTGTGTATCACATTTATTTAATGCAACGATAACAGAAAACAAGTACGACAAAACGACAAAACAATAATTAATACCTAGTGGGATAACCACGAGACTTAATAACAGCTGCACAACGGGCCGGCTTCGAGTCCACTAACTTCTCGACGGTGATCTGCGGAATTCGCGCCCATTCTGCAGACAGCTGGTCGAATTTGTGGGCCCTATTCCAGCAGGTTTTTTGGACATCGTCTCTCCAGCTCCTCCTTCATGTGCTCGATGGGGTTGAGGTCTGGAGATTGGCTTGGCCCGTCTAGAAAGTGTAACCCGTTGCTGCTGGAAGGCTGCCTTCGCTACTCTAGAGGTGTGCTTCGGGTCGTTGTCTTGCTGCATGATCCATCCGGGTTGCATGTTCTGGTTTGCCCATGGGAAGACATCGTTGATGAGCATGTTCTGATAGTTCTGGCCGGTCATTATTCTGTCAATCGTGATGATGGGGTGCATTCCATTGCAAGAGAAGGTGCCGTAAACCATGAGCGATCCCAATCTGTGCTTGACAGTCGGCTGAATGAAATGGGGGTTGAACCTCTGGGAACACGGACGTCGTATGTATCGGATGCCATCACTTCCGAACAAGTTGAACTTGCTCTCGTCGGTGAAAAGCATCGCGGCTACCAGGAGTGTTATTTCGACTCAGGCTCGTCGATTCTTGACTCCATTGAGTGGTTTCTTGGCGGGGCGTCTTCCATTCAATGCACCAGCAATGAGACGACGGGAGATGGTCATTCGGCTGACGTTCAGGTCTTCGCTGTCGCTGAATTCGGTGCCGATGTCCACAGCAGTCAAGGTGGGATCAGCACAAGATCGACTGAGGATGCGTCTATCCTGACGCAACGTAGTGGAGCGAGGCCTAATACATCGCCGACTGTTCTCGACGGTCCCATTCTTCTTATAACGTTGCAGGATTTCTAAAATGGACTGGTGTCGGATCTCCAGGGCCCTCGCATTGTCGGTGACGCGCATTCCCGATTCCTTCATCTTCACGGCCGCCTGGTGAGCTCCAACAGGGATCTCCGCCTTTTTACCCATTTCTGAAAACCTAAGATTCACTTATTATCACACTACACATCACAAAATCCACAAAAATCACAACAAAAACATTAATACATGCCGAAAAAAAATGGGTAATAATTGGCGACTCTTGAATATGGAGCATTTCCAAAACCAAATTCGATCTGAGAGAAATACAAACTACGCGGCATTGTAACCCACGAATCAACACATATCATAACCCAAAATGACCCGATGTAGTCCAGTAGAAGGAAAATTATGGTCGAAAAAGTGTTTCGCCAAATACTTTTGTTCGCTACTGAAGATGTTGGACCCCCAAACCCCGCCACCCGCCAAGACAAAATCCTGCCTACGCCCCTGAAGGGAGTTAGTATTGTTCCTTGGCATTAGTAGTTTGGAATTTTATATTAGTGTCAGTATTAGAAGGGATAACACTTTCTATGTTGAACAAATAGGTAATTTTAAATTTATGGTTCTGATGCCTACAACTTTCAATGGTAACATTTTATTGTTTTAATGAAGTGCTTCTTTTTTCTTAAACCAATTCCATGGTATATTGTTCCGTATGCTACGGATATTTTTCCTTCTTTTTTTTTCATTAAAACCGTTTCATGCTATGACGTCATTCTGATTTTTTTGGGTGGCACAACTCAATTACGGAAAGGACAAGGTGTCATCTTGCAATGCTTGAGTAAGACGGAAATTCTTCAGCCTGATGGGCGTCCCGTTATGCTCATCCTAAGTATGTCTCACTGTGACAGCAGGGATAATAATTAAATTTTGTTTGATCGATAATTTTCTTTATTAAGTTAAAAAAAATCGCCGTTAAGGAACATGATATTGTAACCTCTTGTTTCAGATTTTGATATTTTGATTGCATATTTTTTCTATATTCCAATAAACACAAGCTGAGGAATTTCTCATGTTTTTTCAGAACAAACAGAATACTCGTGCTTCTATAAAACGCTAAAACCTGTTAAAAAATACAAGTAGGCTCAGTTTAGACTGCGCCGTCAGTTTGGAACGTAGAAATACGACTTGTAGATCGGAGAGTTGAAATGAGCTAGTTGAGTGTGGTTGCAAGGCGTTTATTGAATTTGTTATTGCCAACACACATCTATGATATGAAATGCTTACTTAATTTTTACAAAAAATGCTGGATATATTGCGAACACAAAGCAGATCGATACACGAATTACCCAAAGTGGTGCTCTGACTTCTTAGGCTTCTTAAATTCCTGATCACTTCCTCTTGCTTCTCGTTTTCATTTTCTCCATGTTTGCTCTCGTTCATTCTGTGAATTCCGCGGCATTGTCGAAAATGTTAACCCGTTCAACCCAACACATTTTTTTAAATATTAGTTTAAAACACTGCGATATGTTCTTAATAATATTTTATAGATCTCGTCGGGAGCTTTAAAACGATACCACACACAGACGTTATGCTCTCACGGTTGTCCAGATAAACCGCGATACTATCAAAAATGTTCATCGGTTCACAAGAAAGCAATTTTTAAAAATGTTTAATTCAAACAACTGCTAAATGTTTTTCATATATTTAAATAGATTATCGAGCTCTTTTAAACCACACCACGCACATCCGTGTTGTGCTCTCGGT
This sequence comes from Macrothele yani, assembly GCA_039090855.1. Lineage (NCBI taxonomy): Eukaryota > Metazoa > Arthropoda > Arachnida > Araneae > Macrothelidae > Macrothele > Macrothele yani. The sequence continues at coordinate 68,460 of JAYWMT010000390.1, forward strand.
TGCCGAAATAGACTGAGTCAAAAGTTGTGGCATCCCCAGAAATATTACATAAATTCTCCCTCGCACAGTGAGCGAAAATACGTCGCATGCGCCTGCACTGCGGAGTATGCGAATTGGACTTAATTCTGTTTACGAATATGTTAACACTATTAATGTGTTGAACGTATTTTTAACAATATAATGATTTCAATTGGGGCCTGTTTTTATCAGAAGCGGTCGGCCGTAATTAACCCCATACGAACCGCGGAGTTAGACGTAGTCCTACTAGTACTTTTCTGAAAGAGACAAAAATGCTTTTTCCTTTGCACAGTTTAACCCAGGAGTCTTTTTCTTCAAAGCATAGCGAATATTGGTACCATAGATCATTGCAATGCAGGGTATAATGGAATTCTCTGGTGCTATCTTCTTCCAGAATAGGAAAATCAACAAAAATAGGATTTTCGAGTATTATCTTTAGGTGCTGATAACTGGTTTCTGCTGACACATCCCGATATTGTTTCAGAATGGTGTTTTTTTTTGTATTGTAAAAATTGCGCTGTGTTGATGATGAACTTTCTTCTTTTAATCATACTCTTTACAAATTTATTTGTACACATGTCTGGTAATCATCCTTTTACTTTCCTTTCTGAGTGTGGTCCTTTGGGAATGAAAAACATTTTTTTCCACATGTTCGGACTGTACTTGAAGGTGATTTATTTTCCAGACATCACAACTATATGACAACAATAGCAAGGAATATCACAGACGATTTCTATTATACCTATTAAACTTACTTTTTTTTTGTTTACAGCAAAGATAATACGCGTATGTTAGGTTTATCTAACTATTTGCAATAAAATTCTATTTTCTGTAAGAGAAGAATTGCGAAACTTGAAAAGTCGGAAATTTTTAGTTACTGCGTGAGCAACTGAGTGTTTGACTCTATATCAGTAATGCAACTAGATATGCCCATACACATGAGAGGGACATCCACGGATAGTAACTACAAAATTTAAAGAAATCAGATAGTTCAATTATATATTTTCAAAACGTGATAATTTTTCTTATAGAAGACGCTGTTCTTCGCTTTGTGAAACTAGTATGATAAGATTTCACGCTTATCTTCTCAAGATATCTTAATATAACAAAACAATTTCAAAATTTTAAAATTTTGGTTGTCTAAGAACTAAGAAGGCGAACATCTTCCAGAAATGTAAGACCAAGTTTACACGAATTCTTCTTCACTGTCTGACGTATAGTCAAGAGTCACCAGAGATTGAAGTGACTAATGCTAAACAAATGTTCTGTAAGCCCAAATCCGATGACACATCCCAAAGATGATATAATCGGTGAAGTAGTGCCAATACACATAAGGCGAAGTCTACGGATAGAAGCTGCGAAATTAAAGGGAAATTATATAGATCAATTACATTTTTTGAAATTGCGATAATTTTTCTTATGGGAGACGTTGTTCTTTGCTTTGTGAAATTAGCGTGATAAGTTGTCACACTTATGTCTCTAAGATGCCGTAATATAACAAAACAATTTCAAACATTCCAAATTTTAATATATATCTTCTTAAGATACCGTAATATTACACAGCAATTTTTTAATATTTCAACTTTTATTGTCTAAGAAGATTTACTTCTAGAGATATGAAACCAAAACATCAGTCATTTTTAATGTCTGACGTATAATCAAATTTCACCAGAGATTGAAAAGGTTAAGGCTGACGAAATTTTACGTAAGTCGAAATTTCGATATATCTATAAACATTCTTGATAATAACCGTATGTTTATATTGCTGTATGCTGATGACACAATCCTGTTGGGTGTTGGTAGAGATTAAAAGTGAGTTGCGGAGTATGTTGTCTCGGACGAACGAAATATATAGGATATCCAACTGAGTATAAATAAGGTAACAATCACGAAGGTTATGGTTTTCGAGTGAGGAACTGTTAGTACTGGATGCAAGAGAAGTCTAAATGGCACAGTGATTGACTAGGTGAATGAATATTTGTATTTAGGAAGCATATTTAACAGAGATAATGAACGAATTAGATGGTGAAATTAGAAGGTGAGTGAATTCTTCATTGTAAGACATGGTTGCTTTGGGAGATTTTCTCAGGAATAATGGTTTCTCAAGAGAATACCCACATGGATGTGTATGAAAGTGAAATTATCCGTACTCTGATGCATGGCAGTGAAACCTGGGTATTGCAGAAAAAACATAGAAGTCGTTTGTGAGCTGGACAGATGCGTTACTTACAGGAGTTTTTCGTAAGACACTTTGTGATCGTGTGAGGAATGAAGATGTGCTGCAGTTGTGTAATGTGAGACCAAATGGTGTTAGTAATGTGGAGGCTAATATTCTTAGGTGGTTTGGCCATATTAAAATAATTTCAGCCCAAGTGGCAGGAAAAAATGCAGAGAAAGGCCGAAGAAGTCATGGGATGATCAGATTCAGGAATGTTTGCATGAGTAAAAGACTATGAGTTTGAAGTATAGAAGGTCTTGTGCCCATCGTGGGACGGATGTAAGTGAAGACCGAGTTGTGTGTCAAGATCCCTGTAAATTGAGAAGTTTACAGCGATCAGATACTGCCCCCCCAATATACTTTGGACGACGGCTACGATGCTTTCTCATTCAAAAGAACTTTGAAATAAAAAAGTGACATATTAGAATGAACCATTTCGAAATTATTTATATTCGAATTTAATACCATTTTAAAATGTGAGAATTTATAACATTTCCGTCTACAACAATGATGTTCAAATAATGCCATGTCAGAGCGTAAGCCAGACAAGTAAATATAGTATCCGGCTTCCATTCCCAGTGATTCACTTCCTGTTTCAAAAGATTCATTTTTTTTTCGGCAACTAGTTAGGTAAATTTTAATTTTAATAATATGAGAGCAATTTCGGTACTCGACATCAGCAGGGAAGCAGGATTTTAAATTTTCTCTTAAGAAAAGCTATGTACCAATCTTACCATGATAAGACAGAGAAAAAGCAAAAATAATCGGAAATATTAGTTTAAGCAATAATTGGAGTTTTTAGTTACACAGTTGGTCAGGAGATGAACGATGCTTCAGAGAAAACTCATAAATTGTTAGCTCTTTAGGAGTTAATTACTCCCTCTGGTAATATTATAGAGGCTCTGTTGGTGGCATTAGGTTTGAAAATTGCGTAAAACCTGAAGTGTGTGCCTGTATTGTTTGCATTGGGGTGACTGCTGGAAACGAACAAACAGAACAGTCTCTTTGTATTTCTTGTAAACATGAAATATATCGTAAACTATTGTGGTTTACTTTATACAAAAGATTCACTCAGTTCCTTAATGAACAATCGGATAGGCAATTGGCCACTGAATCAGAGCTGGAAAACATTTATTCAGTGATGCGTTTTAAAGTGACAGAGCCTTTTTCAGTTCTTGCGTGATTTCAGATTTACGTGAGCTTCAAGGGTGATCAAGAAAACACTTTCTTTGAAGTTGCATCTAGCTAGTTTAAAATTGTGTTAAGTGTTCCTCATAATATGTAGAAAAGTAGTGTCATGTGGGTCATTCGAAGTCCGCCCAAGATACGAATTTCAAGAATTGCGCCTGAGGTGCCTTCGAGCACTCAGTCGGTCTACAAATGACGAATTGTGGCCTCGTATAAGATTTTTAATTATTTTCCACGCATGTTCTGTGATTTACGACATATCAGCTCAAACAGGTAGTCTGAAAAACTTCTCACCAAGAAATTCGATTAAGTAAATAAATGATTGCACCAAATGCTGAATTTGTACAGCTTCTTCCTCAACGGAAGACGGGATGGGATATGACGTGAAATTATATATATTTCAGCCTTTTTGGGAAAATGAAAAGGAGCTGCTGCCCTTTTATTCCCGTAAACTCCCGATCTGTCATACTGTTCCGCTTCACTCAGACAATGATGTTACTTCCCTGTTGATGTGTCTGCTTCCAGTGCAGTCAGTCTCTATGTGAACGGTAGCGATGGTCAGCAATAGTATCCCGTCATAGTGAGAGCTATACTTTTTTTTTATTTTCCTGACTACTAAGAGTGGTGAAGAGGTTTTTGGAATGTTAATTGATGAAAAATTCCGTCGTAGATAGAAAAGAAGGCAATGGAGTATGATATGGGCCCTATGTTTAGCTCGTGCGACGTTAGTGGAGACGCCTTATTGCAATTTTATTTCTGTGATACTGAGAGAGAACCTTTAACACAAAAGAGAGACAAGGTTTCAGAAGTTTTCCTGTCTTACAGCAAATCAAACGCCACATATTTGAATTACAAGAGATAACTTACTGCTACAAATGTTGATGAATGTTGGCACTTGGTTGAGATATGTCACTTATAATACATCGCATATCATACCACGATTATGGTAAATTCAAGAGAACGTTAATCGGACAAACAATGAAGACTTTCCGCCTTGGAACTTAGAAAATTCATTAATGTTCAAAACCTTCAGACTGATGTATGAAAACAAAAAAATATTTTTTCCATATATGAGGCCTATATTTCATGAGCATTTTTACTCTCAAATGACTCGTATTGCTATAAAATTATGTAACAAGGACGTTCAAAGTTCGAATTAAATAACAGAAAGTGGATAGGTCGAAGCCATTATACCTGTTCAAAGTTTAGTTACTTCAAGGAATATAATAATTCCCTTAAGGATCTTTGCAACTTCTTTTTTCAAGACAAACGAAATAAAAATGTATTTTAATTGTAACTTTGTTTCCAAAATATTTACTGCAGGTAAAGCGAATAATGTTTCACATCTTCATGAGCTTTTAATGTAAAGCATTACCATAAATTTGCAGGATTGTTTTTCCTCAACACGCTTTTGCGTTTATAAATGTTTGTTATTTCCTAACAATGTTTTACAACTAAAGAAACATTCTTTTATACGTCACCAGTAAAACGTCAATCAGATTTTTTTTCGAGCACATTTCCCTCTTGGGAAACGGTTGTAAATTTGTTTCTGGTTTTTCTTACATCTTTCGTTAAGTAAATTAATATATAAAACAAAATAAAATATATATTTCCGACAGAAGTTCTTTGATCAAATTCAAGATCAGGTAGAAACGTGTTTCAGCTTTTTAAATAAACATATCTGAAATGACCATTTGTCTGAAAAAAAAAAAATAAATTTTTGGTTGTTAATAGGTTCAAAATTAACGTATTTTAGTTTATTAAAATTCACAAGGTCATTTAAGTCTATGATATTGAATATAATAAAAAAAATAAGGTTTTAATTTGTCGAGAATTTCACAAAAGTATCAGATTTTCAAAGAAACTTCCTTCCTTTTCTAGAGAAAATATTCTCTATGTTTAAAATGAAAAGTTAGCATTTGCCAACCGATCCTTTTGTATTCTTTTCTTACACCAAACAGGAGGTAACATATGCAGGTATACAGTGTGGTAGAAATATTCTTCTTATGATACGTTGTCAATACATCATGGTAATTAACACAGCAATCAGACATTCCTGAATTGACGGTAATTACGGTTTCACACGTAATATCAATCACATCAGGAAACCAAAATTTCATCGCCTACTAGCCAGAATTTAACCTGTACATCAGAACGGTAATCGAAAAATGCGGGTTCGATTCTCATGATATTATATTGCCATCTATGAGAAAGAGAACTGATGACTTCCATCAGCTTTTACCCTGTTCCGCGCAGCTCCCGAATATATAACAATAAACCTACTTCAATATTCGGAATGTAGATAAAGATTCTTTTAAAAGGTATGAATAAAAGATTTAACCAAAATTCGAATTTACAGCATATTGTTTTATTATATTGGTATTTACCAACATTTCCTTTAAGTGCACATCAGAATTATTAGAATATACATTTCCACAGGGTAAGCGTTCGCATATACACTTCGGAATACCAATAAGCGAGATTCCTTGCTATATAAACAGATACAGAAGTGCCGCATTTTACGCAAGGGTCACGTCCCGAAGAGACCGCGTAAAGCCGAAACCGCGTGTATTCAGAACCAATAACAAAACTGCATACGATAAATCACTTCAAACGTTGTTTTTTTTTATATATATCTACGTTATCATTCGCTTACATACACTGACGGAAAAAAATCCCCAACACCAAGAAGGGGTTGTGTTAGATACACGACAGTTGGTAGGCGGTGAAAGTACAACTGTAAGATGACGTCTATGCAAATTTCGCGCTCGGCGCATACGTGTAGCGCTAGTAGCGCCCATCGGAACATGCAAAGCAGGTTTGCTGTAAATACGCGCTGTAACGTTCGTGAGCGTTAGTTATCGTTGAAATTCGACGTAGTGTGTTGATATTAGTCAAGAATGCCTTTAAGAAGACGAAGAAGCCATCATCAACAGCTCACGGAGTTTGAACGAGGTCGTGTAATAGGGCTACGAAAAGGTGGATTTTCTTTCAGCAATATTGCAGAACAACTTTGAAGGAATGTAGCCACTGTGCATGACTGTTGGCAGCGGTGGTCAAGGGAAGGTATTGCCTCAAGAAGACCGAGTTCCGACCGGCCACGTGGTACTACTGAAAGGGAAGACCGCCGTGTACGGCGTATGGCCGTGGCGCATCGTACTGCGTCTGCGGCAGCAATTCAAGCTGCCATTGCCACCACAGTGACACAACGACCTGTTACAAATCGGTAACTTAAAGGACACCTCAAAGCCAGACGCCATGTAGCGTGCATTCCACTTACTCCAAACCACTGCTTTTTGCGACGTCAGTGATGTCAAGCTAGAACTTATTGGATGGACGGAGTGGAGATCTGTTGTGTTTTCTGATGAAAGCCGGTTCTGCCTGGGTGCCATTGATGGCCGTGTTTTCGTTAGAAGGAGGTCAGGCGAGCCTTTCCAACCAACATATCTGCGGCCGAGACACACTGGACCTACACCTGAAGTTATTGTCTGGGGAGCATAACTCAGATGACGCCATCTCCGTTGCTGAGACCATCAATACGTATTCGTGTAGTCAGATGCTGACTGATAAACATCGCATGGCGCTGAGAATTGTTGGCGCCGTAGCGTAAATTCGAACGCACTTGACTAGTTATCGAGAGTTTTGTGGTTCGATCCCAGCGGTGCCGGAATACAATTTTTCAGTCGCTATGCGTTGTTTAAAAAATAACGTGGAAAGAACGATGACATCGTCCATTTACATTATCTCCACGTATTTTATATATATTAACCATTTCTATCGCCCTTTGAATTTATCAGCTACAATTAAATAGCTGTTGCGTTAAATGCCAACCGATGACGCCATCTCAGTTGCTGAGACCACCAATACGCATTCGTGTAGTCAGATGCTGACTGATATAGCACGCATGGCGCTGAGAATTGTTGGCGCTGTAGCGTAAATTCGAACGCACTCGACTAGTTATCGAGAGTTCTGGGGTTCGATCCCAGCAGTGCCGGAATACAATTTTGCAGTCGCTATGCGTTGTTTAAAAAATAACGTGGAAAGAGTGATGACATCGTCCATTTACATTTTCTCCACGTATTTTATATATATTAACCATTTCTATCGCCCTTTGAATTTATCAGGTACAATTAAATAGCTGTTTTTTTTTTTTGATTGGAGGTTTAGCGACCGCCGTGAGCAACTCAATGGGCTATAAGCAGTCGCCTGTCCCTAATTTAGGGTCACTGGTTCCAGGGAAGGGAGAGAGCCAGTGCCGTAAGACAAACACAACATCCATGCCTGACCGCGATTCGAACCCGGACCCCTTACGGACGAATGATCAGAGGCCAACGCCTTAGACCACTGCGCCACCGGGGCGGCAAATAGCTGTTGCGTTAAATGCCAACCGATGACGCCATCTCAGTTGCTGAGACCACCAATACGCATTCGTGTAGTCAGATGCTGACTGATAAACCACGCATGGCGCTGAGAATTGTTGGCGCCGTAGCGTAAATTCGAACGCACTTGACTAGTTATCGAGAGTTCTGTGGTTCGATCCCAGCGGTGCCGGAAATACAATTTTTCAGTCGCTATGCGTTGTTTAAAAAATAACGTGGAAAGAACGATGACATCATCCATTTACATTATCTCCACGTATTTTATATATATTAACCATTTCTATCGCCCTTTGAATTTATCAGCTACAATTAAATAGCTGTTGCGTTAAATGCCAACCGTTGACGCCATCTCAGTTGCTGAGACCACCAATACGTATTCGTGTAGTAAGATGCTGACTGATAAACCACGCATGGCGCTGAGAATCTTTGGCGCCGTAGCGTAAATTCGAACGCACTCGACTAGTTATCGAGAGTTCTGTGGTTCGATCCCAGCGGTGCCGGAAATACAATTTTTCAGTCGCTATGCGTTGTTTAAAAAATAACGTGGAAAGAGCGATGACATCGTCCATTTACAAGAAAGGTCATCCCTATTCGTAATATAAAACATTTCTATCTACCTAAACGACTTTTTGGAAGCTGATTGATTAAGACGGTTCGCCTTTACTCTGCTGTTAGTTTCCTTTTCCCTCGCTCGAGAATACATGGCGCTGCATTTGGTCTTTTAAAGAAGGAAAATTTACATTAAGTCACATCCGTAGTATCGAGACTCCATAAATTTATTTCAATTTACTATCACTGTTGAACAGCCATGTGCAACGTGCGTCAAGCGGGCCTCATCAGGCGCGCGCTTTAATTTTATCTGACCAGTGAGGATATTTACGAATTTCACTGAAACTAGCTCGCCAGTGACCGACGTACTGTTCAGTTTTTCTCTAATCAAAGAAGGGGTACACTTTTCATGTTGCCACGTAGAAGAATCTAACTGACAGATGGCAGCACGTCGGTTGCAGCGTCTCCCTTTGATTGACGGGAAGAAAAGCATGTGGTCAGGACGACTGGATGGCAGAGCTCCTCGACAGGTGCAGTTCTTTTTGATTGACGAAAGTAGGAGAAAGTTTTAGGCCGATGACTCGCTGCAGAGAACAGATTGCAGCGAACGATCGGGATATCGTCATTGTGCCATTATTGTCACTCCATCTCGGAAGCCTGCACGACTTCCGAGATGGAGTGACCCATTCGTAGGGCCCCCGAAAATTTGCCCACGGTCAAATGCGCTTAGGTCCTTCGTCATACCCATACTGCGTCCGACTCTTACTGATTCCCATCGCACCACTCCTTATATTGTCTGATCGCTGCATACGTCATGTCATTACCGTGTACAGGGCCGCCCACAGCGCCACATTTGCATAACGCCAGCTGTCTCTAATTCAATTGCTCTTCAGTGTATATCAGAAGTCTTCGCGCCTTGTTAAAGACATGGCATCCACGCAATTTCTATCAAGCGCATGGAAGCATCTAACCAAAACATGTGACTGTAAATACCCAGTCACGTGTTTATGTTTGATGTTAGCGAAACCGTGGTCGGCTTGAAAAAAAAAGAAATTGTTAAAGCCTGCTCATCGGAGACGGCGATTTCTGTGGTGCCAGGAACACAAGAACTGGACACATCAGCAATAGGGTCGAGTACTCCTTACGGACGAAAGCCGATTTAGTCTGACGAGCATTTCTAACCGTATGCATATCTGGAGAGAGCAGGGAACACGCAATCACACCTCCAACATCATCGAAAGGGACAGGGAAGGTGGAGTTCTCGTTTGGGGCGATATCATGCTTCGTAGTCGTACTGACCTCCACATCTTCCAAGCAGGTTCAGTCGCTGGTGTCCGCTATTGTACCGATGTTCTCCTGCCTCAAATGCGTCTGTTTATAAGTGCTGTGGGTCCTGAGTTCCTCTTTATGGACGACAACGCTACACCTCATCGTACAGTGGCTGTCGCTGAGCTGTTGGAGAGTGAAGATATTCAACGCATGGATTGGCCCGCAAGGTCCCCGGACCTAAATCCAATCGAACACGTGTGGAACCTTCTCGGAAGCACGTCATCTGCCGCAAGCAACGATTCCGCAGCTGTGATTGGCGCTACAAGAGGAATGGGCAGCGATGCCTCAACAGCTCCTTAACAACCTCGTCCTCAGCATGGACAAACGCTGTAAATCCTGCAACGCAGTCGGGGAGATCATATCCCCTACTAAAGACTGGATTTTTCTTGGTAGCCGCCTGTCACATGGACGTTTCTGTCTTCTGTCCAGTTGTGCTCGAAGCTACCTTTTCAATAAAGAGCCTTTGTATCCTTTGGATTCCTTGTTTGAACGGTTTTGCTCACTTGACCCATATTCGTACATCTTGGGGAAGTTATGGTATGATTTGATTCGATGTGGAGCACTTCTGCACGACATTTCATTCGAAAAACCATCTCGTCCTTAATATTTGCCCTCCAATGTATATAAAAGTGTCACAAGGCCGTAGTCTTTGAGATCAAGAACAATTGGAGCCGTTTGTCACCTAGCGTGCTTGTATCACAGATGCACTAGGGTGTAGCACGCTCCGGGAGAGATAACCACCCATCATTTCAGAACAGAATTTTTGACTTTTCAGAAAAGAACGAACATCATTTTCTTTCGTTTCTTCGCACTTTAATTTTTTCATCGTGTTGAACAAAATCTTTAGTTCAGGACTCCTGTTTCATGTGTCACTGCTGACACCAATATGTTTGGGGTGTAGATGTTCGATGTTTCCTTAAGGACGCGCATTGCACATCTGCCCATCACAAAGTGACCTATGATGAGCCGTGCAACGACAGGTGGTAAACATGTAAGTTAATTTTCTATTATTTTAAAAAAATATAATATTACTGCAATTGCTATTTATTATGTATACTTTTTAACCGCAAAAGTAGTTTGTCATTTATATATCAGTATCCTTTCCAGTGTACTGTACCTAGTAGCTCTTACTATTGAATTGTTTCATAATTTTCAGTTATTTAATGTAAAAAGTCTTTATGTAAAATCGTAATCTTTTGTTAGTCATACTATAATCTTGTTGATTCTACATTCTGGAAAAGCTTTTCGCAGGGCTTCATTTGTAATGTATTTAGTATTATGACAGGTGCACATCTGCAGTTAACGTAAGGAACTGGACTCATAAGGCAATTCTGTGGAAATATTTCTCTACCTATATCTTCGAGTACGTAATACCATTTCAAATTTTACGTACGAAAATTCGAAAAGATATCGAAAGGCGACATGTTTAAAAAATAAATTAGTAAACTTTCGATAGCTGGAAACTAAAGGAACGGGATAAAAAAATTGCAGACTGGCGGAGTTCGAGATATTGCAGAAAATGAAAAATAAATAAAAATATCAGAACGAGAAACAGGAAAGAACTAATCCTTCATTTTTTAATTTAATGATGATATTATCATGTATGTACTGTACTGTACGTATAACTAACAGTGTAAAGTACATTAATAGAACTAACATAGCAAAGGTATGCACAAGTACTGTGTCACTTTTAAAATAATCCGTCAGATTGGCTTGGCGTTTTGATTTTGTTCATACAAAATTCACTCAGTTTGTTTCATAGAGGAAATATTTCTAACGTCACATTTTCGTGACTTTCAATATAGGGTTGAATAATCGAAAATGCACTGTTTACCGCTATGTTAATCGTGAATGGTTCTTAGTTTGTCGATGTTTCTTGGTTTGTGAATGGTTCATCCTCGTCGTCAACCAATGCATTCGACGTGTCCGATAAGTTCTGAGAATTATTCCTCATCGCTAGGCATTTTAATTATTATTAGTTCGTCACCGACCTTGTCATTTTCATAAAAATCCGTGATGTTTTCTTTAAACATATCCGGTAAATCCGGTGTATCTAAAATTTCGAAATTTTCTTCAATTTGGTACCAGCTTTAATCAGTTACTGAACTGGGTACAGAAATTGCTTTTTTCTGAAAACAATGCGCAATAGTCGGAAACGTCGTTCTGCTATGCGATCAACGGAATACAATATAGGCCAGCCAAAATGCAACACCAAGAAGGACATGAGATAGCAAAGTCAGATTTACTGGACACATAACAACAGATACAAAATTGAAACGATTGAGCTTACAGGGCCGTGCGAATGCGTTGCCGCTGGTTGTGCTTGTCGGGCCACTCGGTTGCCGATGAGCGACCAGACGTGTTCGATGTGCGACATAAGTAAGGAAAGAAGTAAAGGTTACATACGCAACTGTAAGTAAGAACACAGTGTAATTTAACGTGGGCAACGCTGTTATAAGGGAAATAAGAAGTGTATGTACAATAGTACGGTAATCTCTTTAAAACAGAGAACACATGCTTTTCTGGAAATGTGTTAGTCAGATTTCAATTTGTACACATCCCCTGGCCAATCGCAACTGTGTTTCCTACGTTACTGTTACATATGCAATTTGCAGACGGGATCTTTAAGTCCACCCAGTTTAGACAAACAGTAGATAAAAGAGCTGGCGTGATTATCTCCCCAGGAGAAATTGCTGCATTTCTCGGTTGACTTCAAAGTTGCGTGTAGCAGGATATTACCCATGCCTTGATTCCTACTACCGTGCAAAATATTCTCCTATAATAATTGGCCAACTACAATCATATTATATGATCTGACTTGAACAACTGAAGGTACATAACAACTTCGCTTTCACCAAAGTAATTTGTCAACAAAGGTATAATAGGAGTTTTTTAAAGCAAATTCACACCCTTGAGGTAGTATATAAATAACATCTACGAAAATGCGTATTTCTTAGATACTTAAATAAATGAAAAGTTCCGGATTCTCAATTATAACAATGTGTGAAACATCTCCTCTTAACGATGCATATAATTCGAAATGGAACCATTATAAGCTGAATAACGTCTTGTACGATTTTTAACAATATGTTTAAATGTAATTTTAACAATTTTTCATTTCTGGAAAGGATGTGTTACTGACATAGTGCTGCTAACCTTTAACTAGTTGTATTTTCTTAAAACAATACCGCAATTATAACAAAGGTTTTATGATTGTAGAAAATTTATGAAGAAAATCAAATTCTGAGGTCTAACGTTTGGTAAATATGAAATATTTCATTTGGCTCATCCAGGATATTCTGCTACTGAGATTGTTTTTTTTTTCAGATATTTGTTTACATGAAAACAACACGTGTGATCTATCGAAAGCAACAGGTTCAAATTTGTCGACATACACTACATGAAGTTCTTGAATTGACCTTACGTATATTTCAAAAATGAAAATCGATATGAAGTTAAATTTTGACTGATTTTCACAGAATGTGTTTAAAGACTCCTACATAAATCTGGAAAATACCATCATTTGAACCCTAGAACGAGGCATTTCTAGGGAACACAAATCCAAATCTATTATCCGAAGGATAATAGAAGACTGATAATGTGGATTTCAGATTTTTTCTGTAACTTGCCTCAGTGTTAGATATGCAACGTGAGCGTCAAAGTATCACAATTACACTAGAGAGATAGCCTTGTACAATAGGTTATCAACATTTCCTAACTACTCGCGATACCCAATACACCCACGTACGTAGCAAATTAAAGCAGCGTGAAAAAACATGTTAGCATCTGCATGCGTGCATATTGAAAGGTGTTCCCTAAATGAGTTTTGTCTAGAGCAGAAATTAATATAGAATTCTTTTTGAATGTATATAAATTTATAGATATAATAGTGAATGAGCTGTAATTTAGGTACCTCGTTTAACTCAATATTTTTTTTATTGAAAGTTCATTTCAAATTTAGCTCGATATTTTTTTTATTGGAACTTGATATTTTTTTATTGGAAGTAGACTCTAGGGAAGGAGAGAGCTAGTGCTGTAATACTGACACAACAACTATGCCTCACGAGATTCGAACTCGGACCCATCTCAGAAAAGTGGTCAGAAGCCAGCACTTAGACCACAGCACCGCCCGTGCGGCCTGAATATTTAAAGACATACTTTTTTATATGCTCAAGTATCACTATACGCATACATCCATTAAATATTCCCATGAAAAATAAAAAATATTATCGTAAGATGACAGAAAACACAAAATTTGTGTTTCTTTAGAATGTAATTTTATGTACATAGGGAAACCGAAGTTTTACAATCAAAAAATACATAAGAATATTTAAACCTTCCAGATGTATTCATTGTAATTTTGAAGAGGTGTTACCTGACAACTTCAAGAGGAAGTTTTTCAACTTAGATGTGTAAATAAACATTTTCGTAAATATTTTTAGCTCTAACCGTTAATAAAGATGTTAATAAAAGTAAGATGCTAATAAAATTAATTTTAACGTTGAATTCAAATATTAAAAAAGGATTTCTCCATCTCCCACAGTTTTTCTGTGATGAAGCTTACCGCTTATTCCCTGGCTTGTACGTTCATTGGATATGTTCCCGATCGAACATTGCTGGGACATGATAGCTCAGCCACTTGCTCGTCAAGAGTGCCTGCCCGTTACCACAAAGGACATCTAAACTGGCATCAAAGCTGCGTGGCAATCTACTCCCCAGGGAGATATCAACATCCTCTTTTATTTAATGCCTCGCCGTGTAGAGGCCGTTATTTTTGTTCAAGGTGGCTTCACGCGATACTGAGTTCTGAAGCCAAAAAATATTGTACAGCTCTACTAATACAATCAGTTGCTCCCGGTAACAAGAGAAATGTGTTATGTAAAGTTCATTTTAATGGCGCGATTCTTCTTTCGGTGTTGCAAGGTTCAGGAACAATAAGTAGTGCATTTATCCTTTTTTGACTCTTTTAAGATACATCAAACTAAATGGATATAATAGTAATGACTCTTTGAGCGATTTCTTCTCAACAACGTTGTCAGATACATTCCAAAGTGAGAGCAAATTCCAGCAATTCTTATGCATTACGTGGGACGAGTCAGTAACTTTTATATGAGCCTTAAATTCAAGGTATAAGAAGTAACACAACCCGTAACAATTTTTGATGTAATCTGTGTGTTCTTCTTTAAGTTATATAAATAACGGCTGAAAATTGTCACAGAAAAAAGCAACAACACACTTGCCACTCCGCACATGCACTATAGAAATTAGTGAATGACATTTGAAATTAAAAATATTAGTAATAACTATACTTTATTATGAAGGGCAAAGTAATAACATGATCCTAAAGCTATAAATCAGCCTTTTTAACTGCGGTATGCGTACCACCGGTGGTAAGTGTGGTGTTTCCCAATGGTGTACGTCGGCGCAATAAGAGGAGAATGGGTGATGTTTTAAAGCATGAACAAAGTTTCAAAAATATTTCCTCCCGATAACCTTTAGAATTTCAGATACTGGTGGTACTTTATATAATTAGAACATGAAGTGGTACATAAGGTGAAAAATATAGAAAAGCACAGCTCTAAATCCTTATCTGGTTAAAACCAAAATTAACAGCAAAATGTAATCACGTCAAATTAAATATCTTTATAGAATAATTTCTGTGTTTCTTCATCTCATCATAAAAACCATAATACACTGCACCTTTCTGGTTATAAAAAATGTAGAGCAATACACGTTACATGCAAAAAGAATGTAGAATTATTCCATCTGCGAACTGTTTGTCTTAAGGGCAGAATTGCTGACAAGGAACAAATTTAACCTAGGGTGTAAGTTATTATTTTCTGCTTGGACGTGTTGATCGCTATTATCTAAAATACCTACCAATATTATAAAGATTCCATTATATATAATGCTGAATAAGGGCACTATATTATAACAATCAAACATCTCATCCACAGCGCAGTGTTATTTTTTTCCAACTACAAAGAATGAAGATAATATTTTTTGTGAATGAAATGAAGTGATGTTAATAGTGAATGTTTGAAGTTGCCAAGAAATGTAATGACAGAGACTAAGAAACATTGTTTCACCACCCGGTGGCGAGGAATCTATCTGATTGTCATATAAAACTGCGTTTTATAAACCGGGATAAAACATATACTAACGTATGGAACGGAAGGCGAATAAAAAAGGCAATTTGTGTGTTTAAGGATATAGCGCAGCATGCTCTACTTTTGCATTTTGAAAACATCACCTGGACAATTGCTAACTCCCATTAGCCTGCGTCAACGTCAGACTATTTAAAAGCGAACCTACGAGACTCTAGCTCGCAAAACATAAAAATGAGAACTAAACAAATGAAATCTGTTTTAAGTTTATATTACTGATATTAAACTGCATACAGTGTAAAAACTTCGTTTCCCTTTATTACGTGAAAATATAGGGGGTTCAAATTTGTAAACAAAACATGCTAAGAACTAAATTTATATGATATCTGAAAACAAGATTTGAAATCTGGGAATATGTTGAATAATAAATAATTCGGGATTTCATTGCTTCTTTACATATTAATGTAAACGGAGCTAATATTTCTTCGAATAATATATTCAGTTTAGAGAAAGGGCGAAATGTTGCAATATATTAAAAGCACTGCACAATCATTTCGTTTTATTTTGAGGATATCTTTGTCAAACAGGTATAATTTTAATAAGGTTCGACCCTCCGCGTTTTTACACAATTTTATTCTGCAGTGTTGAACCTTCTCCTAACAATGTAATTTCGCAAAGGCACGCTCACTTGCAACCCAATTCGTAAAGAAACTCTTCATGCAGTTTCCTAGTCTATTTAGGTATAATAAATCTTCTCTGATGCAGTGCCACAATGAATAACAAAAGCAAATATATTCAAAACAAATACATCGGGTAAGGCAGACCAGGTAAAATACATCAGTCATTTTAACAAGATTCTTTGTTTTCTTCTTGGTTAGTCCGAGTACTGGTTGTTCAGCAAATGTTCTATGTCTCTGCATCCCTCTCTGTTTGCCACCTCTCTCTTCAAGTCATATTATGTCCCGTAATATTTGTCTTGGGGTAGCTATGCCACAAAACGGGCCGCCCTTTTCCTTTTTGCGTTGAATGTGTCCTTCCAAAACTTTCAGAATCGGGCCTCCATGGCGAAATATGTGCCCCATCCACAACATTCTTCTTCTCTTTAACATGTTGGTCAGATTCCTGGGTGATTCCACTCTCTCAATAACCTCCTAAATATACATTCTATCGATCCAAATTATTCTCTTCATTCTTCCATAAATCTCAAATGCCTCCAGCCCTTTTACCCCCTTCTTGGTCAACGGCCGTATCTCAGAGCCATAGAGAGCTATTGGCAGTACATATGCCTTTAAAATTATTTTCCTCGATTTTCGATATACATTTCTAGCAGTCACTAGTCGTAGATTCTCTCTGAAGGCGGTTTTTGCCATTCCCAGTCTCATTCGAATTTCCTTTTCACATCTCGCATCCTCAGTAATAATGTGAACCAAATAGCGAAATGATTTAACCTGTTCGACAAATTACCCTTCAATTTTAAGAAATGTATGTTCTGGATCTTTCACTGTTACCGTTAGGTTTATCTTATTTTTATTTATTTTCACTCCACAGATAATCGCATTTTTGTGTATGTTTGACATCATACGGTGTAATGATAGGGCTGATCCTAATACTATTATCTGATCCTCTGCAAACTCGATGGCCGTAATTAACTGTCCATTAACACAAACTCCTTCATTGTCGCTACCCAAGGCCTGTTCTGTCATTGTTTTGTCATGTATACCAAACAGACCAGGTGAGAATAAGCATCCTTGCCTAACACCTTTATTTATTGAGACCGGATCTGTCATTCCCTTTTGAATCGAAGTCAATTATTCTTGAATTCCACAGAGATATTTGATAATCTGGATACTGTTATCATCTAAGCCGAAAAGTCTTCTTAAGATCGAATTTTTTTTTGTCCCAGACAGTTTTTGTAAGGCCTTCTCACAATCAATGAAAATACGTAGAGGAAGCGTCCCCTGTTGATCATTCTTTTAGCCCAGAATCTCAGGGTGCCAATAGCATCCCTAGTGAATGCATGTGAGATTAAACTTATGGTTCTATAGTGTGCACACTCTGTTACATTAGGATTCTTTGGAATTGGAAAAATTATGAAGGTCGTATGGTCAGCAGGCCAAATTACTTTTTGATGGCAACAATTTACAAAGACGAATAACGGGTTTATTAAAGTTACTCAGGATGCTTTTATTAGTTTAATGGGTATCTCATCAATTCCAGGAGCATTGTTGTTTAGAAGTGATCTTAGCGCCTCATGAAATTTCTGCCTTGTAATTTCCAGATCCTTCTCAAATCCACCACAAAGTCGTAATTTAACCAATGTGGTTCTTGATTCTTCTCATCCTTATGTAGTTCTGACACATATTCTGTCCACCTCTCTTTTTTTCTCCTGTGGGTTAGTAAGGTATTTTCCCTGTTTTGCTTTGAATGGTAAGGGATTGCACTCCCGTCTTCCTCTGTGTCATGCTTTTTATAGCCTTGTGAACAAGGACTGACAGGACCTGGTTTTCCATCTCCTCTAATTCTTCACAGCGTTTCGTCCATCATTTTTCTCTCGATTTTTTTACGTTCTCTATCAACTTCATTTTTACCTTCTTATACACGGTCTGGTCTGAGCTTATATTTTCTACCTGGTCTGAGCTTATATTTTCCCATTTACGAATTTCCTCCATTTTGACTATCAGAATTTCTTTCTAATTTTCAAGTTTTGTCTTCCTGTTGTTTCCTTAGCAGCATCTATTACTACACTGACGGAAAAAAATCCCAACACCACGAAAAAATAGTTGTAGAGGAAGGAAATGGCGGCAATACATTTGTATAGGTAACATGTTTAATCGATTAAGGTTTCAAGATCACAGATTAAAGTAAGCGCGAGAGGAGCCATTTTAAATGTGAAATGCTGGTACATTAATAACCGGTGTAACCGCCAGAATGTTGACTGCAAGCACGCAAACGTTCATGCATTGTATCGTACAGGTGCTGAATGTCAGTTTGTGGGAGGGAGTTCCATGCCTGTTGCACTTGATCGGTCAATACAGGGACGATTAATTATGCTTGGGGGTGACACTGGAGTTGTCGTCCAATGATGTCCAATACGTGCTCGATTGGTGAAAGATCTGGTGATCTAGCAGGCCACGGCAACATGTCGACACTCTGTAGAGCATGTTGGGTTACAACAGCGGCACGTGGGCGAGCGTTATCCTGTTGGAAAACACCCCCTGGAGTGCTGTGCATGAATGGCAGCACAACAGGTTGAATCACCAGACTGACGTACAACTGTGCCTTCAGGGTGCGTGGGATATCTACGAGGTGATTCACTGTCATAGGAAATTGCTCCCCAGACCATAACTCCAGGTGTAGGTCCAGTGTGTCTCGGCCGCAGACAGGTTGGTTGCAGGCGCTCACCTGGCCTCCTTCTAACCAACACACGGACATCACTGGCAAACAGGTAGAACCGGCTTTCATCAGAAAACACAACAGATATCCACTCCGTCCTCCAATGTGCTCTAGCTGGACACCACTGACGTCGAAAACGGCAGTGTTTTGGAGTAAGTGGAATGTACGCTACAGGGCGTCTGGCTCGGAGCTGTCCTTCAAGTCCCCGATTTGTAACAGTTCACTGTGTCACTGTGGTGGCAACTGTTGCTCGAATTGCTGCCGCAGACGCAGTACGATGCGCCACGGCCATACGCCGTACACGGCGGTCTTCCCTCTTAGTAGTGCCAATTGGCCGCCCGGAACCCGGTCTTCTTGAGGCAGTACCTTCCCTTGACCACCGCTGCCAACAATCATGCACAGTGGCTACATTCCTGCCAAGTCGTTCTGCAATATTGCGTAAAGAAAATCCACCTTCTCGTAGCCCTATTACACGACTCGTTCAAACTCCGTGAGCTGTTGATAATGTCTTCTTCGTCTTTTTAAAGGCATTCTTGACTAACATCAACACATTACGTCGAATCTCAAAGATAACTAACGCTCACGAACGTTGCAGCGCGTATTTACAGCAAACCTGCTTTGCATGTTCCGGGGGCGCTACTAGCCCCACACGTATGCGCCTAGCGCGACATTTGCATAGACGTCATCTTACAGATGTACTCTCTCCTCCTACCAGCTGCCGTTTATCTAACACAACCCCTTCTTGGTGTTGGGATTTTTTTCCGTCAGTGTATATATTTTATAATCTTCCAACGTTCACTTACTTGAATGTCCATTTGCATGTCTTCAATATCATTTATAACCATGGTCTGATAGTTGAGCCTAATATTTTGATGTCTTAACATCTGCAGATTAAATTTCTTCCTTCTCTTAAGTTTTTCCATGTTCTTCCATTTTAAATGACAAGTCATAATCAGGAGGTTATGATCTGAATCAACATCTGCTTCAGGGTAGGCTATCGACTTTTTTTTACCTGATTTCGATAACATTTCTTAGCCAAAATGGAATCAGTTTGGTGCCTATTCCTATCCCCTGGGCTTTCCCAAGTGTATCTTCTCCGTCCATGGACTTGATTTCACGTATCTGTTGTTGCTCATTTTTCTCGTACTCAATCTATATACTCCAAGGATATCTCCTTCCGTACTTTTCTCCACAAGAACGTTCCTGTCTCCCATTATATCATTACGTTTTTAACAAAAAATGACTCAGTTTGGCTCAAAAACTAAAATGATAAATTGTATTTCAATGGAATTTTTTGTCATATGAGACAAGTCTTCGAGGAATAAATTTTTAGTTTGTCACAGGAATTGTAAAACAATTAATTTGTACTCCGTATCCACTTTTTGTTTTGTGTTATAGGTTATATGTTCCATAGTAAAATAAATAATTTCAGTTCACACAGCAACAGTCAATAAATTGATATATATTTTTAAGGTTCTTTTTGTTTTGTTTGATACACTCTTCATTTTTAAATTAATTAGTTTTGCAAGGAAAAAAAACATAAATGACCATATTTTAAGTAACTTTTATTGTTTTACAAGGCATTTTTTAGTAATAAATACATTTTCGTAGGGAACTTTCCAGCAATTTTTAATTTACAAAAATCTTAGCCCTACTGATTACGCTTTGTGATAACACACGGCGTAATTTCTTGCACGGAATCTAAAGGACACAGGACTGGTTCTGTATCAGCGGCGCGGCGTTATTCTTTGGTCGCAGTCTTCGACCATAAATAGAGTCACTGTCCAACTGAGTGGAAGGCAAATGTTCTTGTCACTTGTCCATTCGGGTGCACCATATTTAGGTTCAATGACGATGTATTTGTTCATACATAAAATATGTTTTATCACAATGTATTTGCACAATATTTTTATTTCAATATTTTGTAAAATGTAATCATCGATTCAAAAAGAATATATTCTTCTCAGATTTCTTTTCTTTCAGTATTTTATTAGAAATGTGGTGGATAAAACCCTGGTAACTAGAATAATAATCCAATTTATCAGCTTGGGTATATTAATAGAAACGTTTCAAGTCGCACACCAACCAGATGTTATTTTCCAGGAAGTTAGACAAAATCAGCCGTTTTTTGGGAGCTATGTATTGAAAATTAGCCACTCGGCTAGATATCGAGAGATATGAGGTACCATTCCAAAAGGGACTGGATAACAAGTTTTCGGTTGCTATGTGTTGAAAATGTGGAAAGAGCGATCGATGCCTTTGTTTATTTACTGATGCTACGTATTTAGAGGGTTTTAACTAACACGTGACAACTGATTTCTTACTCACGTAACGGTTAATATTTATTAAAGTTCGGCATTTCTTAGCACATTGGGAATTCATTTCCAGACTCAGTGGGGCGGCGTAAAGTTAAAATAGCGGATATTCCAGTGTGTGTCGCTGTACCAGCTTACTGAATGATTAATCAGAACAGTGAGACCTAACAATCAATCATTCACCATAGAAGGTCATTCGTCAAGAAAAAATCGTGCACATAAGGTCCATCCCTACAGATTATTGTTGGACATAATTGAATGAATTGAAATTTCGAAAGGTTGTAATCAACAAATCATTCCGATTGTGATACTCATTCCAATGATTTCATATTTATACAATTTTACCTGTAGATGCCCTCGCCTTACTCAAAGTAAGGAATCCAAGCTGTAAATGAAAGACGAACAGGCATTTTTTTTAATTAACTTAACCAAGATAAGTAATCCAAGGATAATAGATCCTCAAAATAACGATGATTTCAGTTATCTTGCACGCGAGAAATCATTCGAGTTGTCCTACAGCCGATCATCTGAAAAATATTTCCAGAACCTCTAGGATCTCGAATCCTCTCGAGCAGCTTTCGAGAAGAAATCAGCGATTTCGCACAAGATAATTTGACTAATGATTGCCTGATACTTTATGACTTTTTGAACGAACGTGATGGATCTAGACAGTGTAGGGGCAATCGAAAGTTTTCCGGAGAGATATTTTCCATTCGAATGATTTTGACGTCATGGAATATTTTGAGAGAATTTCATAATCGAATGAATGTTAGTTTTGAATTAATATTATTTGTTTTCGATTATGCCGATCACTACTGCAAACCCCAGAGCGTTTCTTGCTCCATACCCATTTGGGATCCACCGAATAACCATGTGCCTTATCAGCTTATATATATATATATTTTATTTTCGATTTAACGATAACTGGGAGGAAGTGAGTGGGTTGTTGGCAGTTTCTAGTTCATAATTGAGGGCCATAGGATCCAGGTAAAGGAATAAGAACAACACACTTATTCCTTTACCTGGAACCAATGCCTCACCCAATATTAGAACCCATCTCATACCAAAGGTAACTGCGCCACCGTGGATGCCTTCAAGCGTTAAACTTTAATCATTATGATTAATTTTTGAAGTATATTTTACTAAATCTTCTTAACGCTGCTGCTTATAGGCCGTAGATTTGTTAGTGATGGTTGTAAAACTCCGAAATAAATAAATGAATAAATAATTCTTTAAAATAGCGAATTCCAGGAATTGAATTAGATTATATTAGGATAGAGCAGAGGTTCCCAATCTGTGCGTCGCGACGCCCCAAAGCGTCGCCGTTATTGGTCCGGGGCGTCACGAGTATAAGGCAAAACTAAAACTTATAGCGAAACGCAACATGCACATTTTTATTACGTCTACACATTTTAAAGAATGAATTGTAAGAAATTATGTTAAAATCTTGTTGCCTTTCTAGTGGCAATGTGGTGTCGCGTGTACATGAACTACGAAATGAAATTTTCTTGTAACCCACAGAAGAAAGACATAGTAGTGCGGAATATTTCATTAACAATGGCTTCATTCTAAAGTTGGCGTATTTGTGCCACATGTTTGAGAGGCTGAATTCTCTGAATGTGAGACTCAAGGACAGAGAATCCCACATAGTACAGTTGTCCGACAAGATCCTGGCTTTCAAAAGAAATCTAATTCTGTGGAGGAACAATATGAAATCATGTGTTTTTGAATGTTTTCTTACGTTACACAAGTGTATACAAGAACGCGAGATGCTATTAAGTGCGAAATTGAAATCTGTTATTTTGGAGCATGTATCTAAACTCAACGTTTAATTTGACAAATATTTTCCTCCACAAACAGATGAACACAAGTGGGTTACAGACATGTTGGAGCAGATACACCCTCAACCTTCCCTACTGCTGAGCAGGAACAGTTAATAGTCATTTCTTCAGATTCAACGCTGAAAATGACATTCTCTTCCGAAACCCTGTCATAGTTTTGGAACAGTGTGGCAAAAGAATACCCAGAATTGAGTAAGAAAGATGTGAGAGTAATTTTCTCTTTGCCACATCCTACCTTTGCGAGGCAGGATTCTCAGCTCTGGTGGTAATCAAATCCAGATATAGAAGCAAAGTTTACGTTGTAAAGGAGATCCCCATAGCTGTATCAAACATTGTCCCAAGATTCGATGTTTTGTGTGACGAGAAAGAAGCTTCCCCATCACATTTAGAGTAATTACATCTGTTAGGCAGTTTCTAAAATTAGCGTAAAAATGTGAAAGCCAAATGAAGTGTGTTACCATTTTAAATACATGCCTACTTCATCAATTTCTTCTTATTCAGTTCGGTAATTTTATTCTAATTTTGTATTTTTACATTAAAAATAATATAAGGTAGTAACGTAAATGACTATTTTGTTTTTAAAAAAATACCACAAACTCAAATGTTTACAGTCTTTTTATTTTTTTTTAAATTTTGGGCACAAGGGCATCGCACGGAAAATATGACATTCGAAGGGCGACTCGGTGTCAAGAAGTTTGGGAACCTCTGGGATAGGGGGTAGCGTTTTGGGAATATTTGTTTTACTAACTTATTTAAATATTTATATATATTTTTGGTCACAACAAACAGAATTTTAATAAAATTTTGATGTTTTTTCATGCTGCAAGAACAAGCATTCTGCTGTTGTCTATCGTAGGTACTATGGGTGACATACAGTCATCCGCATTCTTAAAACCGCATAACATGACAGGAAGGAATACCTCAAATTAAAGCAAATTTCTTATTCCAAGAAAATATATTGGTTAATCATATTTCATATGATTTAATAAGGAAAAATAAATAATTAGCTGAAATAGGGCATATCATGCTTACCTGCAAAGAAAAAAGCAGATTTCGCCTTGAGTATCTCTGAGTTATTTAATTAAATGCTTCAGTCACGAGCATTTGAACCCTTTTCTTCCATAGGTAAAAAGGTAAGTTTGAAGGAGATATTCTTATGTCTCTTAATCTGCAGAAGGTACTCTCTACGATGAAAGGAACTTTTCACTATATATCTTGGAAGAGTTATTTTTATGTCTCTTAATATGCCCTGCGAAGAAAGGAGCTTTTCATATAAAAAGGTTTTAAGGAAACTTCGCTTTTTGCAATACGTGAGACTCTAAGTCTCTTAATATTCACATTTCTGTTGGATGCGGCCATTCTCAGGAGACGAGTATTACGTTTACTAAATATACTGACATCAACTATTTTGGAAATCTATAGGGTGAGAAAGAGATACCTAAAGTGCACTCGTTCTCAAATGTAGTCTCATTTCACGTATAACACTAAGGGAGCTGGCGCGAACTTCTGACAGGTTAGGTTGCGAGTTTCACTACACATTTTCTTCTGGGTCAATGTCTGAATTTCGAGGGAGATACTCTGTTCCGCTGACTGGCCAAGGTGTTCTTCATCAGTAGAACATGTACCCACAAATTTCGATGCTCACTGAAGTTTTATATCATTATCAAAATTGGCTCAAGGAAATAACAGAAATTTTTCACTTGGTCTGTACCCCCAAATTATAATTTGTGTTACTTAATAAATGCATATATAATAAGGTACTGAACAAAAACATAATTTACGTAACTGAAGTATTTGCGGCGAAAAGTGATTTTCGTAACTTTTAAATTGCTACATTCCCAATCTTTCTGATTGTTTTCAAACATTGCCGTTAATGAAAAAAAAGCAGTCAAATCGCTTCAACAAACTTTGCTCTAGCTGTCGCCAAGAAACGTGAAAAGTAGCGGCATAACATAAAACTCAAAGTACTCATTTACGCTTTCAACCGTAAGTTGCAGACGCGTATGTGCTCCAGCTTTGTCCGTCTGTCTGTCTCTCTGTCGGTACGATAACTAGCGTAAAAACGGCCCGATTTCAATAAAAGTTTAGTACGTGGTAGGGTACAATCTGGGGACGAAACCTTTTGAAACTGGACAAAATGAGGTCAAAGGTCAGGACATAGAAGCAGGATCAATTACATCGCCCTTATGTGTCACAACTTACGTAAACATGCTTCTATTAGAACAAAACTTTTGGAGGTATACTGAACTGGTTCTGTTGAATGTCATCGAAATGGCGTCAAAGGTCAGGGCACATGAGCGAAATTTTTTCCACAGCCATTATCCTCAAAACTTGAGAAATGTTTTTCTGGTATGTTGGAAAGCGTATCATAATCAATGCAAAGCAACACTTACTAACTAGTTTTATTATAAATGAAGCTGCGGAATTAATTTTTAATTTTTCCCTCGAAATTAATAATTGCAGCATTCCAGGTAAGACAAATTAAATTTAATTTATTGTCTTTGATTTTTTTTTTTTGGATAGGAGATTTAACTACCACTGTGAGCAACTCAATTGGATATAAACAGTCACCGGTCTCTAATTTAATGCCACTGGTCCCAGGGAAGGGACAGAGCCAGTGCCGTAAGACAAACACAACACCCATGCCTCATCGGCATTCGAACCCGGACCGCTTTGGGGCAAATGATCAGAAGCCATCGCTTAGACCACTGCACCACCGCTCAGACCACGACTTATTGTTTTTGTATTGGTTAAGAATGAATATATATTCATCTATTTGTAATTCATCATACCAAAAAGAAAAATGAATTAACCTTGTAAGACAGAGTAAGTGATCCTTTTAGGTTGGAGATATAGAAATATATACGATTTACCAAGATTGAGGATCCTATCCACGGAATACCAGACATGTAGACCCATTGTATGTCTTTATCGCACTTGGAATGTGATATCGCCTCTTGTACAAAAAATTGCTATTCCAGTGTTGCCAAATATGTAGCCGATCTCAAGAAAGACTTAAGGGGGTGTAGTGCGAGTATTGTCTCGGAATTTTACTTTTGGCTTGCATCTTATCACAAACGAAGGCTGTAAAAAGACAAACTTTCAGGACAGTGTTAAGGTGAACTAATGTCTCCCTACGAAACAATTTTTGTATATTTCTCAGTGTGTAGCTTGAATTTTTTCTGCCCAGCTCCGGCTTGTTAAAATTAATTGCCGTCACTTCTCCATTGCTATTACTTGTCCGATTACGATTAAACTATGTCTAATGAATAGCTTGAGACTGTAACGTTTGTCTGCCATAAATTCTGTTCAAAATTCGACAATGTCTTCGGGTGTCAAATGAATAGGTGGATATCAAAAAAGAGCTGGGCATGCAACGAAAATATTGTTAAAAGTGATTGGTCATATGACTTTGCAAGGTCGTTGGTGAGAATTATCTTTTAACGTGACTTATTTAAAAGGTCAATAGATTTCTGTGACTCAATATGCTATTTCGCCGAAAGAAAATAATTTGAAACGCCCTTTTGAGATTGATAGATTGAGTATGGTATTTTTAACATGTAAACGAAATTTATTTGCTACCACATACTCAGTTAATTTTGAATTTGTACAAATCGTGAATGCGACTTAAGTGATCTTCATAGGTACTGAGGCTTGTTCGCATGACAAAAAGGTACGAAAATTAATAGATTTCATACTTCACAATGTTTTTATTATTACAATTTCAGTGTATAGTGCAAAAGTTTGGAGTTTATTGGACTACAAATGTTTGTACTTCACGAGGTATTTGGTGCTCAACCAGACGTCTTAGACTAGAGACCCATAAAGGCTTAATCTGGGACTTTATGAGCCTATAACTTTCCATATATCTGACTCCTGAAGGTTTTGTGTTTTATGAACCTACTCTCTGGAAAGAATTGAACATGTACTGCATTTTTGATTTCACCAGATCAGAAATAATTGTATCTAACGAATTTATAATTATAATTTATGTAAAACAATGTTAAAAATCAGACTCCAGATATGTAGACAGCTTTCAAACAATGCTACATTTTAAAGACATCACTCAATTGTGTTTGTAAGGTTGTGTGTTTCTCACTGAGTAGCAAAGTGTAATAGAGCTTGCCATTCTTCTGTTCTTTTTAACACATACTGCTTCCAAACTGCTTCTCAGAAATAAAACGTCATAGATTTTTTCAGTGATTTTTAATGAATTGCAGCAATTATCTTACGATACATGTATGAATGTAGTGACACACGGAAAAGATAGGAAACAATTTAAATACCATGATATTAAGGGGAGCATTAAGAGGCAATTTTGAGTGTTCCAACTGAAAATCAAAGTAACTGCATATGACAGCAAAATCAATTTTTCGTATCTCTTCTTGCGGAGTAAATAACACTTACACTTCTTTGATCGAAACATTATTTACATATATCAATGCAACTTTGTTTAGAAGCTTATCTCGTTGAACTCTTAAAACAATCCCTGAAGTGCTGATTTGCGCTTAATCGATATGTTCGGAACAGTTTGTTTGACAAATCATTTTTGTATAAGGGCTACATATCATTTCTTGTCCTCATGTTGTGAACCGTTTGAAATAACTTAATTTCATTACAGGACTCTGAAAAGGAAAAATCGGGTAATTCACTTAACTCTGTTACAACGTATTTACAATACTTTGCATCACATTGTTTTAGTAAGAGAAACCTCCTGGGCATAAAAAATAGATTTTTGTGATTCAGTCACTGCTGAATTTCAGGTGGGTTGCGACCACATTAAAGGCAAAGAATGTCAGGTGGGTGGCGACCATTTTGAAGGCAAAGAATTTCAGGTGGTGGCGACCACTTTGACGGCAGATAATTTCAGGTAGGTGGCGACCACTTTAAAGGCAGAGAGTTTCAGGTGGGTGATGACCACTTTAAAGGCATAGAATGTGAGGTGGGTGGCGACCACTTCGAAGGCAAAAATTTCAGGTGGGTGGCGATCACTTTGAAGGCAGAGAGCTAACCACATAATATAATTCCTGGTCGATATCGCTGCACAACTGAATGACCTGCATTTACGAATACAGGTACAAAGACAAGTTGTTCATGGTTTTCACGAATACTGTAAAAGAGGTACTATCATTTATCACAGAAGGATTATGGAATTAAGTACTTGCACTCGTTAATGTGTTTACGTTTCGATGTAAAGATTCTGAAATGAATGAGGCAACGTTTTCTTTACAAATTTGCCAAAATTCATTTTTGTGGCACCTCATTTGACTTAACACTTTCTTTTGGAATTTCAGCATCTATTGAAATTAGGTATATTGAATTTATGGCAGTAATAACGAATTTCGAAGAAGTGCGGAAATATCTTAGAAGAAATTGCTGAGATAGAATCAGCTGCTACCCTAGATTGCTGAAGACTACCGAAAAAATCAGTTTGCCGGAGAAAAGTTGTGCCTGCGCTGTTTGTATCATTTAGATGCACATACAGCTGTGAGAAAATGTTTGCACGAATAAAAACATCTTCTAATCCACATCGAAGCTGTTTTACTAGTGCACATTCGGAAATCTAAGTAGAACTTAAGTTCACATGATACAGTAAAGATATAAAGAAATTATTGAAGAAAAAGCAATGAGACTAGAATTTCGCTATATTCTTTCTGGAAAAAGGGGATTTTGTTTTAAAATTATGTCAATTGTTATGTTAAGAGAAAGTGCCACAATGCCGTACGAAGAAATGAAATAGACCAAATTAGTTTTTCCCCACTCGCGTCCCTGTTGTCGGAACCAAGTATTTCGATGAAATATCTTATATACACTGATGGCAAAAAATCCCAACAAAAAGAAGGGGTTGTGTTAAATAAACGACAGTTGGTAGGCGGTATGAGTACATCTGTAAGATGACGTCAATGCAAATTTCGCGCTCGGCGCATACGTGTGGCGCTAGTAGTGCCCCTCGGAACATGCAAAGCAGGTTTGCGTTAAATACGTGCTCTAACGTTCGTGAGCGCTAGTTATCTTTGAGATTCAACGTAGGGTGTTGATGTTAGTCAAGAATGCCTTTAAGAAGAAGAAGAAGCCATTATCAAAAGCTCACGGAGTTTGAACGAGGTCGTGTAATAGGGCTACGAGAAGGTGGATTTTCTTTCCGCAATATTGCAGAACGACTTGGCAGGAATGTAGCCACTGTGCGTGATTGTTGGCAGCGGTGGTCAAGGGAAGGTACTGCCTCAAGAAGACCGGGTTCCGGCCGGCCAGGTGGCACTACTGAGAGGGAAGACCGCCGTGTGCGGCGTATGGCCGTGGCGCATCGTACCGCGTCTGCGCCAGCAATTCGAACTGCAGTTGCCACCACAGTGACACAACGAACTGTTACAAATCGGTTACTTGAAGGACAGCTCCGAGGCAGAGGCCCTGTACGTGCATTCCACTTACTCCCAACCATTGCCGTTTGCGACGTCAGTGGTGTCAAGCTAGAGCTCATTGGAGGACGGAGGGCAGACCTGTTGTGTTTTGTGATGAAAGCTGGTTCTGCCTGGGTGCCAGTGATGACCGTGTGTTGGTTAGAAAGAGACCAGGTGAGCTCCTGCAACCAACCTTTCTGCGGCCCAGATACACTGGACCTACACCTGGAGTTATGGTCTATGGAGCAATTTCCCATGACAGCAGGAGCACTATCGTGGTTATCTCACTCACCCTGACGGCACAGTTGTACGTCGGTCTGGTGATTCAACCTGTGGTGCTGCCATTCATGAACAGCATTCCAGGGGGTGGTTTCCAACAGGATAACGCTCGCCCGCATGCCGCTGTTGTAACCCAACATGCTCTACAGAGTGTCGACATGTTGTCGCGGCCTGCTAGATCACCAGATCTTTCACCAATCGAGCACGTATGGAACATCATTGGACGACAACTCCAGCGTCACCCCCAACTAGCATTAACCGTCCCTGTATTGACCGACCAAGTGCAACAGACTTGGAATTCCATCCCACAAACTGACATCCTGCACCTGTACGACACAATGCATGAACGTTTGCGTGCTTGCATTCAACATTCTGGCGGTTACACCGGTTATTAATATACCAGCATTTCACATTTAAAATGGCTCTTCTCGCGCTTACAATAAGCTGTGATATTGAAACCTTAATCGATTAAATATGTTACCTATACAAATGTATAGCCGCCATTTCATTCCTCTACAACTATTTTTTCGTGGTGTTGGGATTTTTTTTTCCATCAGTGTATTGTAGAGATAGTTTTTCGACAGCATGTCTGTAGTGATTTGTTGCAAATAACTGAGCTTTGACAAGAAAATTAATCTAGTGAAGAAATGTTTTCGAAAGGGGAGTAAATAAATCAACGTCACTTCATTTAATCGCCTTATGCATTAATTCTTGAAAGTTAAGCATCATATGCACACCATTATTTTATCATTCTGCTCCTACGGACATCCACCAGGAGACGTTCACACTTGCTTCAGCTCAAGCCCCCATCTCTCCTGCTTCTCCCTTACCTTTGCAGGAGGGAGAGAAAACCAATCTGATAGAAATTCATGCATTGAAACAGCGAGTTCCTGTGAGAAATGAAAGTAACCTTGAACAATGGATGGAGAGATTTCCAATTTACAAATTAGCAACACTGCGAAGCCAGTCCAGAACTTCAGTTTGTCAAAGAAAGTTGATTTTTTTGTAGCAGCTGCTTGTTTCTCTTGTGCACTTTAATTGTTCCTTTGCTGGCGCTTTTTTATTCGGACCATGCAAACATGTTTTCGGTGCCAAAAATACAGAAACTTAACAAAGATAGTGGGCGAGTATTTCAAAAACAGTAGACATCGGAGTTCGCAGTCATTGAGAAAAACAATTAAGATTTCTGTTTGTTGCTTGTATACGGAAAGAGTATTGTTCCGCAAATCCAGTGTATAGCGTCATTTTGAGAATAATAATAATAATGTGTGTTTCATGTCAAATGAAGAAAAAGGAAATACATTTCACAAAAAGTGAAACACTATGAAAAACAATCAAATTGTTCCGAATCTTCTTTCAGTCCAAATAATAATATCACTGCGGCTAGTTTTCATTTATTTCGCTGTATTGCACAGCGTAGGAAGCCACTTTGTGATGGTGATTATTTGAAGGCCACCTTCTTTGCCAGGTGTGACACATTATTGAAACATTTTCATAACAAGCAACAAATTGTGAACGGAATTAAGGAAATGCCAGCCTGGAGGAACTCTCTTAAAGGTAGGATAAAAAGAATGAGTGAAGATGTTACATGCCATATTAAATCTTATTTGGACAGCGTGGATATGTTTTCAATTTGGCTTGATTAAAGCACTGACGTGACGTAACAAGCAGGGTTAGATATTTTTGTTAGATTTCCTTGTGGAAATGTAATTGGGGGGGGGGGGGGGGGATTGATTTTGCCACTACAATCACTGGGGAAAATATAATGTGTGAAGTAAAGTAAAGCAGGAAATTGTAATAAAATGGGGATTGCCTTAAATAAAATAGTATCTATGAGTGCTGAAGGTGCCCATAATCTGAAGACAATAGGTTATGAACTTTGAACATAAATGCCTTGGATATTAGAATTCAGCAACAAGTTTTACACTAATGTTAATTTAAAAAAGAAAAAAGAGGTGCCACATTCGACACCAGAAAGCATTAAAGCAAACTAAAAGTGGCACACTATTCAAAAAAGTTTCGCCATCCCTGTTCTAGAATTTCCGCAACCTCTAATCTCAACTGATGAGGTTACTTCGGATAGAATATACGCACACGCATGCACAAGTAAATAATTTCGATTCCATTTTATTCATATAAATATTTTTTGCAATAAATTATAGCTACTCATTGTACCCTAAATAAATATAGTAATGTTAATAGGAATTGTGTTAACTGAAAAAATGAAAATTTAATCTACATAGATAAATTGGAATCAGCATGTGCATTGCTTTTTGAACAACCCACAGTTAATGGCCGTTTTTAATAATAATATACATTCAGTGTTATGCTTTACTAGCAAAATTATTCAGTGCTTTAAAACACGATGCACGGTTAATTGGAATTTTAAAATATCGGCGTCTTCTTTCATTTCTGTTTACAAGAAAAAAGGGAAGACATCAATAATATCAATTAATGGCAAATACGCCTTACCACCCTGATTGCACAACAAAAGTGAGGAGTACCTTTGTTTATACCACGTTTTTGGACTCTAGCTCTCTGCAGGAAGTTTCTCATGAGCGTGTTCTCAGCTACACTTACGATTCAAGGGCTTAATAGCTCCTTTTTTGAAAAAAAAACAACATCTGAACTGTCATTTATATCATTAGTTGCTTTCTTCCGTTATGGGTTATAACTATGAATAATAGCTATCACCAACGATTGGTACTGCGATTAATTTCTTCCTGCAGTTCGTTTTTTTCGAAATTATCGTTTTGCGATTTTTTGTTCTATACTAAGAGCATCCTAGACAAAAAGAGTTTCTTAGGAGAGTTCTGTTGGAAGTTTGAGAGCCAGAAGTTCTGTTTGATTTGGCGAGTTATACTATGCGTAAAGATTAAAAAAAAGTTGGTCACATGTTCAGACTGGTGGCCGTTTTTAAAAAATTGCCCCTATCTTGACTCCTATACCATTATTTCTTGAAAATGTATTGAATGTGATAATAATATATACAAATGCATTTTTTTTTATTTTAATTTTTTTCTGTTATAGGCAATTTGTAATTGTATTTGAATAACATAAAAATGGACACTGTGGAATTGCAACGGTCTCCCCAAAAGAAAAAGAGAAAAGAGTCTGGTGAATCTAGTGTTTGTATTTTGTGCAAATCGCAGGGGCGAGAAACGCTGTATGGGAAAGACTCTGGCCGTCAGCAAGTTAAAGCAGCTAGTGTTCTGTTAAACGATGGTCTAATTGTAGAAATATATACTATTATTTTTTACCATATGACATGCTATAGACATTACATTCTAAAGTCAAAAAGAACAATGAAAAGGTCAGACCAAGAATCACCACAAGGTACGTCAAAAGACATAAAAAACCCACAAGAAAGAGAACGCATGCCCAGAGTAAGTGGAAATAAACTAAAGTCAACGGTATGTATTATTTGCAACCAGTTCAAACGTAAGAAAGATACAAAAATTTTCTGCATCTGTAAACCTGGAAGAGCACAGGAATTTCTGGACGCAACGAATTTTTTCAAGATGAAATATTTGAAAGAACTTGCACTTTGACTGACATATCAAGGGTTTTCGCTTCAGATATTATGTATCATTGTTATTGCATGAAACCATATATTAACAAATTCAAAACCGCGAACTCAACAGAAAGTGTTCTCACGCGAAACAAAGATAACGCCGATCTGAGACGGTTTGTGGAGAGTGTGAATTTTCACACAAAAGGGTATGTATGCACTTTCTGATCTTCGGGACGAATTAATGAAGCAAAATCCAAACAATACAACAACGAACAGGAAAATGAAGTCTATGATCATTGAGGTGTACGGTGACAGTGTAGGTTTCTCGTATCCAAGGAAAAAGACATTATCCCACCTTCTTTATGCATCAAATATTGATTATGCTTTGGTTGATGATAAAGTACGATCTACTGATGTAATTAGAAAATTTGCTACTATACTTCGTGAAAAGGCACAAGGTTATAACTTTACATTAAGTGGGAAGTTTGGTGATACAGCTGACCTAAAATAATCTGAAATGGGGAATGAACAGTCACGGCCAAAGCAATGGGAAAGGATCCTACAAAAATTGGCACCTTCATTCTGTAAATGAACAAGTACTCAACGTAGATGTGACACTCTGTTTCAGATTGCTTATTTCCTCTCTCACAATGGCTTAAAATGAACACCACTTCATATTGCCAATGCTCAAGCGATACACAATTTAAGTAGGTCGAAAACACTCAGTACCATGTTCAACCGTCAAGGACTATGTTGCAGTTATGATGATGTAATTAGACAAGACCAAACGCTACCAAATAGAACTATCATCAGAGCTGAAGGGCACCGTGTCCCAATACCACTTTCAATAAAACCTGACATCCTTGTCCGTGGTGCTATGGACAATTTTGACTGGGAAGAAGCGACAATGTCAGGCATGCATGGTACACATAACACAGTATTTGTTTTGTTCCAAGAACAACATGTTCGTGATAACCAATTGGATGTTTTGTTAGAAGAAACTGATGGTCCAGAAATGTACACAGGAATGTTAGACATCGATGTTACAAAGCGAAGTCTCAATAAATTAATAGGCGTTCAAAAACTACTGTACTATCAAAAGCCGAAAAAAGGTGTACTGTTCCCAATACCTTCATTCCAAGCAGTGACATAAACACCGCACATGAAGTAAAAAAGGTGGGCCAAG
Source organism: Macrothele yani (assembly GCA_039090855.1). Taxonomy (NCBI): domain Eukaryota; kingdom Metazoa; phylum Arthropoda; class Arachnida; order Araneae; family Macrothelidae; genus Macrothele; species Macrothele yani. Next base: position 103,174 of record JAYWMT010000390.1, read on the forward strand.
ATTTGGATCGTGTAAGGTTTCTATCTAAGTTTCTTACAAAATCAAATATACCTGAACTAGATTTCCCTGAAGAAGTTGACATTCCATCCAGAAATGCTTTTATGAGTGCATTGTCTAATCATTCATTTCACAGGACATTTACAGGATTTACCCCAATATTGCCATATCTTGGCACTCAGTATGATTCTATATATACAACAATGTATAACTTCCAAGATATTCTGTACCAGTTGAATCTTCAAGAGGGTTCATTGTGGGGCGATGAAGGAGTTTATCACGTAGCCAAAGAAATTCAGCTTCTTCATCCAGAGAAATTTTCCAACATATTCATTGGTCTTGGAGGTTTTTATCTCCAAAACGTGATACTCTTATGTAATGGGATTTACCTCAAAGACAGTAGGGCGTAGCAAATCCTTGTTCAGACTGAAACGATGGGCCCATACTCTGCCGAAAGCGCTTTAAAAAGCAAACACTTCTCCAGGGGAGTTAGAGCAATTAGAATGCTTTGTGAAGTAAAGCAAACACTTCAGTGGGAGGCATTCATGTGAGAGAATGATACAACTAAGTTCTCTGAATTGTTTTCAGTTGTGAAACGCTTACACTTTTCAGTGTACGAAGAGCACCGTTTGTTGGACAAAACCAAAACTGATATCGATAACTTGGGTAACATTAAAAAAGATTATGAGAAATTCAAAGAAAATGGCAAACACAAGAGTAAGGAATTTTTATATTGTGACCAGTTTGTGTCTACATTGCCACCTCTTCTTCGAGACCTAATCCGAGCTGACAGAGAGAACAACTGGGACCTACATGTATTCAGTATATGAGAGTGTTTCTCACTTTTCTTCTCCTTTGGCAGAACAAATTATGCTCGATGGTGCACTCTATACTACAATGATTGCTTGAAGCTGGGAGAAAAACATCCTGTGATTTATAATGACTTGAAGAATGGTCATTTCACGGTTCAACATGCAAGCAATAGATTCAGCAGTGTTGCCTTGGATCAAGCTCTACAGCCACTCTATAATAAGCCATCAAAGTGATCAAGAGGCATAATCGGCATTACGAGACAAAAAGAAGACGTGGCAAAGCACGATCTTATTAAACACGAAAAAGAAAGCCCTACACATTTTTAAGAACGTTTTGTGGTCTACACGAATACGATGAATTTGCTCTTCATCACGAGTTTGCTAAGTCTCTAACAATTCAAGTCCAACAGGGTATTTCCAATATGTTAACGCTTGTGCTTGATCGAGGAAATCCCTTCTTGAAAGATGACAGTTGTGAGATATCAAACCTCATAACTGGAACGAAAAGTGCTCCACTAGTACTGATTACTTACTCCATGTACCAGAAATAGGAGATAACAGCTACAAAATTGTTGTTAAAGAATGACTTACTGAAACATCCAAAGCTGTCTTATATCCTATGCACAAGGAATTTCCCAAAAGAAGAAAGACAAATCTGGAGCTGAGTCTGCACTCGAAGCAACGAGTGATGATCTTCGGTGCGTAGAAGTAGCACGTTCCAGAGGTTTAGATATAGAGACATTACTAAAATACGAACTGACATCTACATCTTACTACCTAATGTGTGATGAATATTTGAAGAAATCCGACAAATCACAACTAAGCAAGTAACTTGAACGCCAGTTTTTAAATAAGGATGATGTAATTACTCCGCTGCAAACATCACAGGAGAAAATAGCTGTGGTGATTGACTTCATGGCATACGCGCGAAAAGTGTACGTCAAACAGCTATTGAGCAAGACATTTGGAGACTACTTTGACTACTTGTGGAACAAAATCTTAAAACTTTCAGAAGGCTTTGCGCATTGATATTGTTTTTGACTTGTATGAAGAGAAAAGTATTAAAAACTGGGAACGACTCAGGCAGACAAAATTTGAGCCTATCGATGTGACTACCAATAACCAAAGCACGCTGCTTCCTGTCAACATGGATACCTTCTGGGGTTCAAAACAGAACAAAACCAGTTTTCAGGAACTATTCATTGACTGGATTAAAAATCAGGGAAACAGCGGAAAACCTTTGTATTTAGAAGATGGTCACAAACATAACCGAAGAATATGCTTGAAATTGGTGGAAAGTTCTGTAAGTTTTGTAATATCACTTTGTTGCGAATGTGAGGAAGCTGATGATATGATCATTAAACACATTGGAAACATCGTTGAACCAGGATCTACTGAAAGAGTAATGATTGCCTCAGCTGGCACAGATGTCATGGTCTCTGCACTATACCATTTTAAAAAGAGTTTTTAAAAAGTCGGTCTTAAGGAATTGTGGATAATCAAAGATATCCGAGCATCTGTCCGATACATACCACTTCACAAAATGATGGAAAATATGGACGACATTCTTTTATCCATTCTACCTACCGTACCCAGTTTAACTGGTTGTGATACAACAAGCAATATAGGAACAAAATTTATGGCACTTAAAACAGCAATTTCATCAGGAAAACGTTTGACAAATTTTGGGGTTGCTCCTGTTGATAAAGAAATGATACAAAATGCTGAACTGTTTATTGCAAAAGTCATTGGTTCCTCAAAAACGAACTGTGATAGGGTTCGTTTTGAGCAGTACCACAAAGCAAATAATATAAATTTTTCTCAATTATGTCCACCTTCCTCAACAATGCTGTTTTATATCAAGCGTGCATACTTTCAATGCTACATATGGATCAATGTGCAGAAGGGAAACCCATCACTGGACCCTCTACAATATGGTTACAAAGCAGAAGACGGAGTTTTTAAGCCGATCATAAAGATGGAACATTCCAGACGCCCTGAATTTGTGTCTCCCTGCACCTGCCAGAAATGTGCGAGAGCTATTATTTGCCCTTGCAGAGTTGAAATGAAACCTTGCTGTCAGTTTTGTAAATGTAAAGAGAAGAATCTTTGTTTAAATATTTAAACAGAAGTGAAATTAAAAGAATGTATTACATAATATAGTTTTATTTTTCCGTTGTCATGTAAATAAAATGGCAACTTGTTATTTGAGAATTTCATATAAAAAGGTTTAAAATATGATTTGGTATTACATTTGGAACACATGCAATGCCATTTTTGAACTTAGCATGCCTGAAAACATATACATTGATATACAACAACCCCATTCTGCGCATCAAGTTTATTTTTTTAAATCATTAATTATTCAAGATGGCGGACATTTCTGAAATAATGACCACCATTATGAACATGTGACCAACATTTTTGTATTTACTATACATAGTAGAAATAGGCAAAACGAACAAAACTTCTGGCTCTTAAAATTCCTACAGAAGTTTCCTAGCTCCTAGGCTAATAATAGAGATTTCTTCACTTGTGGAGAAAAGAAAAATATTTTACTGCACATGTCGCTGAGTATTCTGACAAACCAGACGCATTATTCATGATTTGAAATTCTTGTTCACTGTCACAAAATTCCGTTGTTGTGGTTGGCTTGTGTTAGCATGGTATAATAATTATACTGTTCATTTAAATTTCTCAAAATGAACCCTTGTGCAATTATAACTTCAAAAATTTTTTCATTTTGAATCAACAATTTGAAATCCTTACTTGTTGACCCTTCATCATTGTTAGTTTTTCGCTTATCTTTCGCTGAAATGGTTACTACACATGAAAGCATCGGCGTATCTCTTGAAATCCTATAAGAAAGGGAATTCACTACGACATTAGGGTGGAGCACAAAAGTCAGGTTTTTAAATTAAAAGGCCTATATGTGCCAAAATGGCCAACTGGTGAGTTAAAAGACAGCTCGATCAGAATATATTTAGCTGTGCTCTAATCAATGTGAACGTTTAAGTGCCGTTGATGAATTATGATTGTCAGTGCAGCGGATAGTACCTCCTCCAAAACATGCCCCGCAGTCTGCACCTGAATTACCTTCGGTTTGATTTTCTGTTTCCCTATTATTTTCATTAAGGAATCGTGCATTCCGTTGATAGTAAATATCTGGTAATGGTTTATTTAGTGCTTTGTGGGAAATATTCTTCTGAGTTTTGTTTTGTGCTGTTGCCTCAACACTCAAAGCAACAGTGTTGATTAATGGTATACTCAAGAAACGAATATACCGTATTAAATCTGTTTATTTCTATGGCTTAATAAGCACAAAGATTCGCCAAGCTTTCGCACTCCACTGGGAGGCTTTTTCAAGACAAGAGTGAACATAAAAATTCAGGGAATTGGAATACGTAAGGAAAACAGATGATTTATGAAAATAATGTGGGTGTCATCACAAGCATATTACATGAAACATGTTTAGCATGTAGTTACACGGCTCGCCGCGACTTGTTTCCACCTTTTAAAAACGCTTGCGAAACCATTGGTAGTTCGGTAGAGATCACATCATTGCATACTGCTTTGCTGGGGAGGATTTCTACAGTTTTCCTGATGGCAGTCTCTTTAAAGTTAGTCTAAGGGGCAATACTTGAATTACTATTATATACTGGAGCGGCCGATGATGCACGACTTCTCTGGCGAGGGCTGTATTCCGCATGTCCTGGTTGACACTTCGTATGTATTTTTTATATCTAGTGTTCAAGGATCGGTTTGTCATTCCGATATATATTTTTCCGTGTTGTCTTGGCGAATTTTTGTGCTTATTACTCCATAGAAATAAACGGATTTAATACGCTCTATGCATTTCTGGAGTATTCACATTGGGGTGTATTAAAAAAAAAACGTAGTCTGTTGGTGTTGGTCACTTGTGCGCTTACTAATGATATAGCAACTGTACCTAAACTATAAATGACGTTAATAGTCATGTGTTGGAGCACCCTCGAAATTTAAAGACAATGTATTAGCAACCTATGCTGATATGATCCGAAATTATTTGTTGATACGTCTAAATTTACCCTAACATTCTCAGAAAGAAGTACAGCCAAATCTAGGACAAATTTTTAATATTTTAATTTCAGAAGTCAAAATAAGGTCTTCTATTCCAGTTGTATTCGATCAACAGATTTTGAATATGATTAAAACATTTTACAGAAAGTATAGAAATAAAGAAAAGCAATGAAATCTAGGAACATCGAGCATATGAAAAAAACAGTTGAAGCTTTTAGGGTGTCTGCGGAAAATAGGACGTTCCTTATATCAGCGTGCAAATGTTGCGACACTCGTGTAAGTACAAGAATAAGACACCTACTAAAGAACGAGTATTTTTGAACTATCAAAGACAACAAAGAAAAATGACTATTAGCTCGGTAGATCTTGCAGGTACTCAAAATCTCAAACGTGCAATATACTGAAAATCTAAAGAATTTAAAATCCATTCGGTCATGCCTTCAACCTTTCAATCAGAGGTGAGTAAGCTAGTTTCAGATAATTCAAGTAGCGAAACATGAGGGGAAGAGAAGATTAGGGATGGAGAATCTGATGCTAAATCCGGCATAAAAGGTTTTCGGAGTGAAAAAGTATCTCGTTTGGAAACAAATAATCAAAAGCAAATGCGGTTTAATTTGCAAAGTCTAGCACAAGTCTGTGATTGCAGGGACATTTCTGATATGCCAGCTGCTGTAATAGCAAGTTCGTTTTCAATGGATGCGGAATTAATAGCAGAGGAAAGTCCTAGCAAAATAATAGATCAAAGTAAAGTTAAAAGGAAACGGAAAAGAAAGTGCGAAGAAATAAAAAAAAATCTATTAGACGTGAGATTGTCATATTTGCTAAATAGGGCGGCCTGAAGGAGTTTGATCTTGGGCAGATAATCCGGACACTGAAAACGGGTTCCTTTGTCGCGGAACGTAAACGGATTTAATACGCGATAATTTGTGTCGGATGCTCGCTGTAATTTCTGCGAGCAGCCGTGTTACGTGTGTACCTTGTCAACGTCAAATTTGGTGCAGCCGGACGAAATATAGCTGTCATTGCTGTAGAAGGAGACCTGCGTCCAGTGTTGCCATTTCTGCCTAGTACCGGTTCTACTTCGATAAATTACATTTTCCCATTGTGCCGAAGAAATCCGTCTGCTGTTTTCATATATTTTTAATTTTTAGTTGCGAGACTGTATTATAAATATTTAATTTCCGTTTCGTAAATTTTAATCCAAGTTCATTAAAGCCGTTTCCAACTTTGTTTCATTAGTTTCTTATACAAAGCTTAAATCTTAAAAGTCATGCAAATTTCGGAGATAATTTGCTTTAGGTAGTCATGCAAATGTTTTTGCGAATGAAATGCAATGACAAAAACAATGCAAATTTTAACTACTTTTTACAGTTTAATTTCCCCTCAGAATTCTTGAGCAAATTTTTAATTCTATAAGTTAGCAGTAAAAACACATCTCTCATATTTTATTTGGCTTAAGTTGTTTAACAGGCAAATTGGAAACATTTCAGCCAAATGTCCATTTTCAATTCCTCATGCTCTCAGACATGATAAAAGATATATTTATAAAATATCATTTCATTTTTGTTAGAAATATTCAATCCAAACTATTTTCCTCACCTGGATCCTGAACGTTTACACATGCCGCTTTTGCGCAACTTTTTGTTTGGATTATCACGACAGGCTCTATAATCAAAAACAATTAAAAAATTACAAACCTAGAAAATTCAGATATTCAGATTATTTGGTAAAATTGGCAAACATTCTATCTGGTTCAGTAAAGTTATATGAAATCCAGATTTGGATGTATTGAGAAAATATATATATTTTTTTTAGCAAAAGCGTTTGTCTAATTTAACCATTTTTTTTTGTATTAGCTCTTAAAATATTTATTAAAGGAAAGATGTGATTTTTCAGGCAGTATATTATAAGAAAATTTAGATATAAATACAAAATAAAAAGGGTAATTAACTTCCGTCCCTGCCTACAAAAAATCAGTAAAACAACACCTATGAAAATGGTTACATGTAAATAAGAAAAAGGGTAATAAACATTTCAGCAGTGAAAATACTAACTTCTCTCAATTCCTAATCGGTTTTTGGAAAATGAGAGGTCAACTTAGAAGGTCTGTAGAAGGGCGATGTGACAAAGAAATTACGTATACAAGTATATGTAAAAGTAAAGTACTTTCCCATATACTCGCCACCTAAAATGGAACATTTGTCGTATCACAAAACGAGCATTTTAATTTTCAAATTAGAGAAATCAGCCGTCTGTGGACTCAGTCATGATGGTACGCCAGGTTATAACTCTTATTTTTCACCTCAGCTCTCTGTACTCCACCAACTTTTTTTTTTTAATTTTTTTATTGGAGATTTAACAACCACCGTGAACAACTCAATGGTCTATAAGCAGTCGCCCGTCCCTAATTTAGGGTCACTGGTTCCTGGGAAGGGAGGGAGAGAGTCAGTGCCGTAAGACAAACACAACATCCATGCCTCGCCGGGCTTCGAATCCGGACCCCTTGCGGACGAATGACCAGAGGCCATCGTTTAGACCACTGCACCACCGTGCCGGTCCACCAGTTTTCCATGTGTCATAAAAGGTGTTAGTCGCTTGGAGCAGAGTCCGGGCTGTAGAGCGAGTGATTAAATGTTTCCTATTTCAAATTCTCGAGTACATTCTGAAATATGAGATCGCACCTTTTTCTAAAGAATAACCATGCCGAAGCCAGCAAGACGCGACTTTTTTTTTATTTTTTATTTCTTACAAAAATGTTTTTAGCGTCTTACCAATACTACCGAATGAATTCTGGTACTTTCTGCCCAGAGGTAATCAAGCAGCACTATTTGCCGTTCCTTAAAGTCAGCTGACCTATGCAGTATGGAAGAAATAGTTTGCCTGAAATTTCATGTTTCTTTCGGTGAATGAGGTAGACCCAATTGCAAAGACTAACTTTGGTTTCAACATTGTCATGCAAACTCGATTTTACATCTCCTGTTCCGATATGATCTTGTACGTTATTTACCTAGTAGTGGAATCGCTTCAGTAAATTGATAGCTCATTTAATTCACTCTCCCATGTCGTCGTGAGTGAGCATCTTCTGAATGTAAAGCGTTTAATATACTAGCTTGCCTGTGCCAATTTCTTGCAGAAAATTAGGAGAAATATCTGGAAAATGGAACGAAAGTTCAGGTTTTGTAAGTCGCGAATTTTCTCGAAATTTTGGTTTTGCCTTCTGCACAAGCTCAGCAGTCAAAACAGAAGTATGTACAGTTTCCCTTTTTCTTCTGCGCATGCCGTCTGGCATTTTTGTGCATTCTAGAGTGTTTACTAAATTTTGTTTACCGATAATGTTCAATACGTTTATCAGGCATAGTTGAAAATAATTCCTTGGAGCACTTGTGCTTTCTCCTTGAAGAAAACAAGGAGCTACAAAAGAATCACACCTAGCGGGGTCCCATATAAAGCATAATTCTCTTCACATGACATCAAAATTTTAAGCGGATATAATGAAATATATTCCACACGTGAAATTTGTGGGCGACTGAGAAACATTTACAATTTGACAACTTTAAAATCTACCACATATTAGTCTTTCTGTTCCAAGTGCTATTTTCCTTTTCGTTGTACACATAATTGTACATATAAAGGAGAAAGGTGAAGTTCGTATAGTGTAAAATACCTGGCATAAAGGCTAAATGCTCTGGCTACAACCAAAATAATCCTACTAGATGCTTACATTAATATTTAGTAATCACCTGAAAATGAATTACAGGGTTCACCGCAGGTTGATCTTTTAAAAGTAAAAATAATGAGAAAATCGTGAAGGAACAGTTTTAGCATATTCAAGCATATAACTTTAATGTTAATATCGGCATCTTACACTACTGTTCCGTATGCAGGTTACGCTGCTTAGTAAGGGTTTGAGTTCCGGTTCGAGTTGGAAAATTAGGGATTTCACTGCAGGCTCTGGTTTTTAGCAATGTTGGTATGCCATTGTTTAAAGCAAAAGTGAACGTGTTTATTTATTTCACGCAGTTGGATCGATGGGATGCTAAAAGTTATTTACAGAACAAGTTATAAACTCTGTTGAAGTTATACCGAAAAATTTCTTATGTTTCTGGAATATCTGGTACTACAAAGACGTGTAGTATTTAAAAAATATAATACATTATTTAAATGAATACCTACAGTTTTGTTGTTAATGAAAAGTTGCGTCAGTAGATATATTTCCTCTTCCACTCAAATCGGTGTAGCAGGTAACTTGTAAACGAAAAACTGCGAAGGACGATTTGTATTTGCAGAAAAGTCAGGAGTGCCTTTTTGTGAGAGCATTGTTAAAATATTTCTGAATATTTTGCGTGATGAAATCATGTGTGTGCTCTTTATCTCAGTGCTCCCCACATAATTACGGTATTGAACCAAGTACCTTTGCTTCTTGGTCCTTTGTTATAAACGAGAAAAACTTCTTGTTTTGTATTTTTTCGAAACATAAAAGTATTTACTTTTTACAAAAAATCAAAAATCAAAGCAGCCCAATAAAGTAGTTCCATCCTGATGAAACTCCGCATGCAATCACCTCATTGGCTGAATTTGCAAATGATTAAAAATAACGACCAATGACGAGATAGTGGCACTCCGCAGCGCATGAGAACCGCGCATCGAGGAGGGCTTCTCAAAAGCAGAGCTCGCGCGCAGAGGCACTTGTGACAGGGTATTGCGATTGAACTAACCTCCACGGAATGTGAGGATATCTCCACGTTGAACCCGTGCACACTACAAGCAATAGAGGGAGTTTGAGAGATGATGTAGAATTGAGCTGCGAGAGGCTGGTTTATTTCACGTCGCTGTATCGCAGAGCATTTGGTTTGGGCGTAACGGAAATCACACGATTTTGGCGCCAATGGCCCGCGAAGAGCACAACCCAACGGCATGTGGGCAGTGGACGACTGAGAGCAACGCCACAACGCAAGGATTGGGTGATTGCTAAAGCCCCCGAATCGGAACAAATTCGTCGCTATAAACCAAATGTAACTATGTTGCGTCATCTGCAAGTACGGAAGTGGCCATCTGGACTGTTCCTAGACGGTTCGCAACACGGGGACTATTTTTGAGGGTGCCACTCCGCAGCCTTTCACTAACCAGCGAGCATTGCCGGTACCGGATGCAGTGCTGTTTTGCCCGATCAACGTGGGATAGTGTCCAGTGGCGTGTTGTTTTTAGTGATGAATCACGGTTTGCACTTGGCGGCGATGACCAGAGCATACAGTGTGTTTGTATAGAAAGGAGCCATCCAGCGTACGGATCCTGCCTTTACCGTGAAACGGCACACATCTCGAACATTGGGAATGACTGTCTTTGGAGCCATCTCACGGTTCATCAGTAATTTGACGACATGCTACGACCTTTTGGGTTGCGTTTCCTGTCGCAGCATCACCCGGCAATTTTTTTCAGCAGGATAATGACGGACCACACAGGGCACCGCGCTCCCAGGCCTGCCTGCGTGATATCAACACCAATGCAATGCCAACCCGTCCGCCAGATCTCTCACCGGTTGAACATGATTGGGATATGATGTGACGCCACCTACGCGCATCCCGGAATGTCGGCAAACTGGACCGCAATTCCGACACCACCTATCCTAGAATACCTCAGAACACTGTAGGAAAGATGTATACATCCATGTCAAGCAGGGTAACCACTCGTATTTCAGACAGAGGTGACACTTCAACCTGCTCACTTGTTCAGCTCATGTAGCTGTTTCATTCGAATAAACGACGCAACTGCTCTCAAATTATAAAAATTTACATTCCTATAAATGTACGTTGCACATACCAATTTTCAAGTTGATTGGCCAATTTTTTCTGGCCACTTTTTTAGCACGTTTTTTCTAAACAAAATCGTGCTTATGTTATCGGTTTGTCCGTTCGCCTGTCCGCCTGTAGATACGATATCTCTGCAACTAATAGTCCGATTTGAAGTATTCGTTTTGCATTAGAAAGCTCGAAATGTGCGAATGATTGACCCTTTATTTTATTTTGTTTTGTTTTTACAAAGGATGTATACCTGCTTGACATACAGGGAAACCATTTTTGTGAGGGTTGCGTTATTAGAATTGTCCCATTTACTGTTGGGTTAGTTAGAATACAAGACAGAAACTTAGATTTCACTGTTTAGAAACTGATGAACTTGATACTGAAAATTGAACAATTTTATACCTTATCTTTAATGAGTAACCTGAAATCTGAATGTATCTGTAAACTAGATTTTTGATGAAGCCAATTTTTTCCATTACAAAGATTGCTATTTGTAAGTGAACGTTAGCGGCAGCACACTCTTTCGAATTAGAGATTCGTCATGCACGAAAATTTGCACTCCAATGAAATTCTGAACAACAACTTTTAGAGAACGAATGTATTTAATTTATATTTTTTTCAGCTAAAAATAACAGAAAATCCAACGGATGCATGGAAAGTTTTATATCGCACACATGATTTCTTTGAGAAGGATGTGCCCAAATGCTGGAATGTTATGAAAGATTAGATCATAATCACAAGAGGAGCAAACACAGAAATAAAGGTCATACCAGATTAGCAGCACTGGATTTATTAACCAGTTTCTAATCGTTAGCTGTGTTCCAGAGATGTGAAAACATGTCTCGGTAATTTTTGAAGGATTCGCTTGCAATCTACTCTGAAGTTGTACTGTCTTAATGGAAGTGAGCATTAGATAACTTATATTAAGAACAGGTAAAAATCGTCTAATAAAATTAAAGTATGTTCCATAACCTCTCAAGGAAATCAGAGAAGCAGATTTTTTTTTCTATAAGAGGATGAACATAAACAACTGCCTACATCGATTAACTTTAACATGTAAAATTGGTCCTGATGGTATTAAATATATCTTGCGCATGTTTTTAAAGGAAACACAGGAACTGCATAATCTTTAAAATCGGAGAACATATAATTATCAACTTACGTGACCGTTGAAATAAGAGCATAATTCTAGTAATATGGAGACTATGTTATACCAAAATAATATGCGTTTGAAAAAAATGCGCTTGTTACATATGAATTTTAAATCATTGTTTCGGTTTTACCTCAAATTAAACATAAGGGTTAAAAACAAAATGTTCACTACGTCTTTCAACCTGCGACAGAATTCTGTTTCTCCTGTCTATCAACATTTAATGAGAAGTGAAATTGTACAACCTACGGCCGAAAAGTTCCTGAATGGACGTAAAAAAGAATATAAAAAAGCATCATATTTACAATTAATACTCATCACTTTCACACTACCGCACTTCTAAATCAACACGCAGCTTCCATCGTTCTTGAAGATCTTGAAAACAGTTCAGAAAGCCTTATTCTGGGATGTCCGGAACTTGTTTTGTCACCGCTGCTTTTATAGATGTAATGTCTGTATACCGTTTTAATGCCCGTTTTGTCCTAAGGGACAGGAACAAGTCAGAGAGCGATAAATCAGGGGAGTACGGCGCATGTCACAACACAGTGATTTGATGGTGAAGCAGGAACCTTTTTCTGAAAACACTGTATGTGGTCTTGCGTTATCATGGAACAAGAGCCAATTTCCGTATTCGAATAACTGGGACGACGGTGACAAATCCTGCTGCGTAAACGTGGTAAGACTGGCTTATAGAATTCTTGATTTAGCGTTTGACGCCCTGGTAGGATTTCCTTGTGGACTATACCTTTGGAATCGATAAAGGCTATTAGCATCGTCTTTGTCTTTGAGGGTTGCATGAGGGCTTTCTTGGTCGATGGTGAGGGGGTATTTCTCCATTAAGCGTTTTGTCGATAGTTTTGTAGATCATACTGAAGGCAACATGATTTTTTTCCTGCTGTAATCCTGGAGTAAAAGTCAGGATCATTATCTGCAGTGCCCAACAAATCGGAACAAATCGATGGACGAGCTTTCTTATGGTCATCATTCAGGGGGTACCGATCTAGCATTAAATTTTCATTTTCCCAGATCCTCCCGTAGACTCTAATGACAGATAGATTTATTGATGTCCACAGACTCAGCCAAAACGTTTCATTGTAATTTGACAATCTTTCTCTAACTGATCTCAGATCATCATCAAAAGATTACCACCCGTCACGAAACCGTGTATTCCATTTGAAATGTTTGCTTTGGAATAATGTCGTGTCCTCATTCACTTCTTTTAACTTTCAGTAAGTTTCTTTACCGATTTACCACGTTTTCAACAAAACGTATGTTTATTCTCGGTTCTTTCATGGCTAAAATGAAATGGGACGAGAACCCTTGCTGTAAATCTTTCAATGCCTCTTTGCTGCCTGACGGTACAAGTTTATTCCGGTTTGCTGCTGTTCGTTTACTGGAAAGAACTGATTTTTTCTGGCATACACAAGATATTTTTATCCCACTATTGTTATGTCAGTTATGCAGTCAGTCCTGGAATTTATCGGACGCACGTTGTAATATGGAAATACTTCAAATTTCTTGTTCAAAGTTAATTTCAAATTAACTTTCAAAAGATTTGGACATAAGATAAGACCTAAATATTTATTGTTACCTCTCACTTTCAAACTGAAATTTCGATGTCATACATGGTCACAAATAGCTTTTATGTATACGTGGTTTACATAAAGTCGTGTATAAAATGTTCCAAAAAATATGCCTGAAAAGTTTTTCATTACCGTTGTTAAGTCTGAAAATGCAAGCAAAAATCGCAGATCTGTTGAAAGTTTTACAATACGTCTTTGAGAGTTTGTATGTATTCAATGTGTCTAAGATAAGTTTTCTATGAGTATCGATGATATTTCGTAACGAGAGCATTGAGGAAAAGGAGGTGGGTAAATAAAATGTATAAAGAAACGTCCATAAATTTTTTATTAGTATTGGCATTTTTATTTTCGCATTTTCAAGTAGAATAAACGAGAATTGCCGTAGACGTAGGTATTCAAAAAGTTGGGCAATTTTTACAGCTTTAATTTGCGACCAAATAAAAACGAACAATCTCTTCCTCATAATATTTATTACTGAAATATTTTGTATCCATCTGATTTATACCGTTCAATCAGGTCATTTAAATTTACACGTTCTTAGTAGGAATGTGTAGCATTCAAATCACATGTACAATTTTTATTATCATTACATTCCCTTTTTCTCCTAAATTTCTCAATAGCATGGATGCACTTTTGACTTCGGCCCCTGTGTCTGCTTCAACCATCGCGCGGATGGAATTACGGGAGAAACGTTTTCCCATAATTGACGCTGCAGCTGCGTCGACGTTGTTTGCACCTTTGCTGCTTGCATTACGTAATCAGTGTGTGGTTTGTGCGGGACGCCCTGAAACGGGCCTTTATGGAATGTGGGTAGTTCAGGTGTTGTTAAATATTAATAACCACGGAAAAGAAGTGTTTCCTCCTCATTGAGAACCTGTCCATGTTGTACGAATATTTCACGGGAAAACATTACGTACTAGGGAAGAACTGTTTGATGATACTAAACATCGCCTCAAAACAGTGTTCAGACGAAATACGACAATTTCGTCGGAATAAAAATTCAAGAATGTGGTCTTTGTGAATTCCATTAGATAGTGTGCGTTTAAGGGGCCGCCAATTGCCCTCAACACCTTGCGTATGCGCCCCAGTAGTCGGAACAACGAAATTGGGCGAGTTGTTGGCTGACAGATGTTGGAAACCACAGGATGTGAGATTGTGGTTCGCAGCCCATTGATCCGTCATTACAGTACATCCTGGTTGAACATGTTTCTGGATGAACGGCAGCAATGTCTGAGCAGAGCGGTTATTTTCCGGGAAGATCTCTCCCTTGAATCGTTTCGAATCTCGTTCAAAGATGCCAAGGATCCAGGTGCCCTCAAAGAGAAGAACACGGTTATACTTCCGCTTCCCAACCTTCGCCTCATCCACTTATACGTATACACCATGGCACCAAGCTGTCATTCGTCTTGCTTGTAGGCACCATAAACACTGCGACTAGTTGTGTGCAAGACTGATACGAGGCGCTGACTGTCGCAGAGGATGTGGAAACCCCACCCTGGGAACATTCCTCAATTGCATCATCGTAGGACAATCCTTTGGCGAAACATTATAAAAGAGTCCTCATCTTATCAAGAGGAATACAAGCAGCTTCAAACCACGTCCAAAGTAAACGGGAACACTGCTCACTTTTGCCTGTAACGTTATTCCTCCTACACCTGATTTGTCCTAAACGATGACACATATCCACTCGCAAACTCATTGGTTGACCTGCGGAATATCTTCGTTCGGTAGGAAGCAACCCTTTCCGCTCACACCATGAAATACATGTTTTTTTCTTCTTCCTAACTTCGTCAAAGAAACGCCTCCAGTTCGACATCTTCCAACATGTCCAGCCCTTCTCTACCTTCATTCTCTTATTATTTTTATAACATCAATTATTCCTGTTCTTTCTCTTATAATTTCATTTCTAACTCTATCTCTTCTTGTCATCCCTAACATTGTTCTCCCTAACTTTCTTACAGAAACTCTGATGTTTTTTTTTACAATATCGCCTTTGCGATTCTCCATAATTCACTTTTAAGAGTAAGCACGTGGTTAATACAGGCATTCAAGATTTTTTTAAACACAATGCAAATCGCCGGTTAAATAATCTTTAAGTTTCCAAAGGTTCTATTACCTTGGATAATTCTTCTATTAATTTCTATTTCTTGTCTTTCTTTAAAATGGGTTACTTGGCCTAAACAGATGTATTCGTCTACTTTTTGAAATTTCTTTTTTTCTATCAAAACCTTTCGGTTTGCGTTTCTGTATTGTTCATATATTTAGTTTTTGCTATATTTATTGTCAGACTTTCATATATGTTTTTGCTAAGTTTAATGCTATACGACTTTCCATCCAAATCCTTTATTATAGTCTGCATTTCCCTTTTGCTAGTTGCAATGCTGACTATATCATCACAGAGACACACTGAGTATCAGTTTACAAAGAGCAAATATACCTTAACGGTTATATGCATCGAAGATTTCTACGTGGATACCAAACTGAGTGGTTGCATCATGAACCGTCGCCGAGTAGAAGAACATACTAGTAAATATGTTGTAACACATCTAAATAGTAATGGAAAATTAATTTGACTATTCTCCGCATGGATTTTCCGCTAAAGGTTGTAAAAGTAAAGTGCGTTATCCATAAAATCTCTGCTCCTCAAACTCCAATTTGTACATTTCTTTCTCCATCGAATACATTTTCATGGAAAATGTTTAGCGCGTAATTTCTAATTTTTGGTAAAGAATAGTTTGGCCACCATGAGTCCTAAAATATAGTTTTTGTTTCTGACTTATTTTCAGCAGAATCCAAGCTTGTAAAAGCTTAATTGATAACATTCTTTCGTGAACTGAAATCACCCACATCGATGAACTTACTCATAACATTTCCTTTGTAAAATAATGCATGGTGTCTTAGCCAGAGGTCGTAGAAGTACGTTGGTTTTGTTAGTATCCTGGTTGAGAAAGTGCAATTTGAAAAATTCCTTCTTTTTTGGAGAGCGTTTCCGTTGAGAAATATTTCTCGTATAATTTCAAAAATTTTAATTAATTCATTGACTTTCCGCTAAAGAGCACAAAGGTAAATACGTGTTTTCGGTATCTCTGCTTGTAAAACTGCGATTTGAAACATTATTCGTGAGTCGGATACAACCTCTAATGGCAAATCTTTTGCATATAATTTCTAATCTTCTGTAAAGTGTAGTTTGGCCAACATGGGGAGAAAGGGTTTATTTCCATTTCTGATGTACTAGAAGAAAAATCTGAGCTTCTGAAAACTGCATTGATAACATTTTTTTGGACCGATTAGGTTCACCTCGGAAAACCTTTTAAGAATAATTTCTTCCTTAAATATTACGTAGTTTTTTCCGTCACGGTCTGTAGATATACGTCTCATTTTTGTCGATTTTCCTTTTTCTGAGGCTTCGATTTGAAATTATTCTTTTTTCGTTTCAGAGAGTTTTCGGTGCAAAATGTTTCCCATATAATTTCATATTTTTTCTCAACTCAGAAGTTTTCAAACAGAGGGTGTAACATCAAGTTCGCAGTAACATCTGCCAGATTAAAATCCTAATTGAAAAACTTATTTTTCGGCCAGATATTACTATTTAATCAAACTCTGTGTGTGTGTATTTTCTTCCTAAAATAATGCACAGAATCGCCGATATGTGGCGCAAAGGTTTAATGTGTTTTTCTTAATAACTCTGCTTCTACTTGTGTGATTTAAAAAAAATATTTTAACACCGGATGCCATTTACCTTCTAGAACACTACAGGCTAGTATATAAGGAATTTTTTAGTTCACAGTCCTGTCGGTAGGTGTTGTATTTGTACTTCAGTTTGCAGCTGTAGCGCGGCTTGTAAAAATCATTTCGAGAATTCTTTTCTTTACGGTACTCCATTCCCTTAAATAGAGTTGTTGAGAATTATCATCTTTAAACAATGCAAAAATTTATCGCTAGGAGCGTAAAGGTTGAAATCTTTTGTTCGCTATCATTGCTTCCCGGAGACGTATTTGATAAGTTCTTTTCCCTTAGGTCTTTTTCCATAAAGAATATTTTCCCCATAATTTCAAAGTTTCGGTTATGCAAATATCTTCCGCTTGAAGCCGTATGTCATGTTTCTGTATTTCTTCTAACTGTTCGACCTAAAAATAACTTTGTCTTTGACACCTTCCATGTGATATGTGAAACTCTTTGTGTGCCATTTGTTAATTTCCGTGACATACTTTTTAGCTGCTACTGGAAGTAAGTACTTTTGTCTGTTTCCGAATGGTTTGTCGATTGTAGAACCCGGTTGATTCTTTTTCTAACCGGTTCCACTGATTTTAAATAATATGTGTCAGAACGGATTCAAAAGTCGTCCTCATTCCAACTGAAAATTCGATGTCATCTTTCTTGTTTTATTATTATCCTCAACTGTTAGGGAAGACAGTTGGAAACATCATATTTTAGAGATTGCTGTCTAAAGACAAAAATGCCGTTGATTTCTGACATGAGCCATTGCTTTACTCGAACATTAAAACAGCATACGCAAAGGGACTGTGGGACAACCGCACAGCCTCGAAACATGCTTTCATAATTAGACCCTATTAAAAAGGTGAACAACTATGCAGAATACCTGTGACTATTCGCTAACTGGAAAGAACTTTTAGTTTAGAAAAAAAAGTTACAGTTAATAAACTGAAAGTTTTGCTGATATGAGGACTTTTGATTCACGAACGCTTAAGGAAGCTGTCTGCAAATTGCTTTTGTAACAGAAACATACAAACACAGCTAGGAATTTCAGGCGACAGCATACAAATTAGAATATGACTTACTATGTTGACAGAAACGCATCTGCACCCTATTACAAAGTTATAACGTCTGTCCTCCCAGGTTTTGTTTGTGCTCGTGCTCTGCTATAATGTTTGAAAATGTTGATCCATACAACTGCGATGGTCATGCAGAGGAATAAATGAGTTTTTTATATTTTTTTAACTGTAATCCAAATTAAAAACATGCACATCAAAGGAAGTTGTAATTTCTCATTAATAATAAAAGGAATTAAATTTGGAGGAAAGCATAAGAGTCTTTACAGTATGACGGATAATATTATGCAGTGCGTAGCACCCATTAACAACGCTGCAAAATGTTTTAATGATTTGATATCAACTGCTGTTTCTTTATACTGTTTCTATGCCCATCCCATGGAGTGGGGTGTCTTTGACTTTGCTAGGATCTGATATTCATTATTAAAAGACAGAGTATTGAAATATGTAAAGCGCAATATGTATATTTTTAATGTTTACGGATATTTTTCAATTTCTTATTTCTTTATGATGTCAGACTCGACAGAGAAAAATTATTGAGGTAATTTCAGATTTCTTTTGGATGCAAGATTCGAGAATTAACGTCCACAATTAACATTCAATATCAGAATATTGGATATTACAGGATTTTTGCGTCACTCTGTAATAAAGAGAAAAGTTAAGTTATTCTTAGAGAGTGATGTGTAACTATAAATCAAGAACAAATAAATTTCGATTTTTAGTCCATCATTGAAGAAGATATAAATCCTTACCAGCCATGAAATGATTCCCATTTTGAAATGTATTTGGAATTCTAAGAGATGTTTATGAATTTTTAGTATTTCAGCACCAGTTAGTTGTTCAGTTACTTTTACAAATCAATTAATCTTCAAAGAATATCAATGCATTTTTGCCCAAACGATACTTTTCCTGAAATATCTAAACAAGACATCTAGTAGACACTGACATTAATATTCTTTCCTGGATTACAGAGGGAAGGGTCGAAAAATTTGTAATATTTGCATAAACGAAAGTGTTGTAGCGGGTATGTCACATGTTTAAACCAGTTTAAGACGCGCACTGCAGTCAATCGAAAGGAATATAAAATAGTAGTCGTTGCTGTGAACACCATTGCATGTCGCCTTCCTGTCTCTGATTGGGACGCCTAAAAATGTGAACAGCCACAACCGCCTAATTAGGAAATTTTTGCTTTTCGACTTTTAACTCGGCCATAACGCTGCTCAAGAAACACGAAACTTTGTCATGCGAAATGGGATGGTTCCGTTTACTACAGGACAGCTACCATAAGTTTCCAGAAATTTCGTTCGGGTGACAGAAACCTCGACTGTCAGCCAAAGTGAGGTAGGCCGCGAACTGTGCATTCCGAGGCCGTTCGCCAGCCCGTATAAGCAAATCCGACAACCAGCACTCGGAGATTATCAGGCGTGCTGGGCATTTCGTAAACCGCCGCCCCGGTGGCGCAGTGGTCTAAGCGATGGCCTCTGATCATTCGTCCGAACGGGGTCCGGGTTCGAATCCCGGTGAGGCATGGATGTTGTGTTTGTCTTACGGCACTGGCTCTTTCCCCTCCCTGGAACCAGTGACCCTAAATTAGGGACGGGCGACTGCTTATAGCCCATTGAGTTGCTCACGGTGGTCGTTAAACCTCCAATCAAAAAAAAAAAAAAAAATTCCTAAACCACCATGGTTCGTCGACTTCAGGACCACGCCAAGTTGTACAGGAGCTGCCGCATGATCCCACACGAACTGACGCCAGCTAAAGCAAACCGCCGAGTGGAAGTGTGCACGAAACTCCTAGAATACCCGCGCGATATAAATTTCATCAAGAGAATTGTTACATGCGAAGATAAGTGGCTCGATGTCCGTAATGCTAACAGAAAACGGCAGTGGTTGAGCCTGGACCAAATACCCGAACCTGTTACCAAACATGGACGATTGGAGCACAAGGGCATACTCTGCGACTATTGGTATTTCAAAGGGATACTCCATTACGAATTGGTTCTAGATGGTCAGACCATTAACGCCATCCTCTACTCTGAACAGGTGGAGCGGGTGTGTGCTGTTTTGGAGGAGAAGTACACGGCACTAGTGAACAGAAAGCTTGCTCTCCTACAGCATGACAACGCTCGGACTCATATCCCGATAACGACCCGGACAAAACTCCAGGAACTTCAGGGCTTCGAACTGATGCCTCACTCAGCATGCAGTCCAGACCTTGCCCAATTGGATTTTTACTTGTTCCGGTTCATGGCTAATTTCTTTCGCTAGCGGCACTTCAACATCCAGGAGTAGGTGGTACCTGGGGTGAAGGAGCTCTTCGCCTGGAAGAATAATAACTGGTGCCGCCGTGCAATAAAAAAACTGTCGGAGAAATCGCTAAAAACGATGCAACACGATGGTCTATACTTTGAAGGCCAATGAGCTTTCGTCGTATGGATTCGTATGAAGATACAAAGTCATCCAAATGTTGCAAACTTTCACCTCACCCCCTATATATTTTGCGGTACTAAATAATATTCCAGTAATGAGGTAAAATGCGAAAGTTTTAATTCCCTGTTAAGAACCGTCAATGCTTTTCGGAGTAATTTGATTTGAATTTTTACTGTTCACTCTAAAGTTTATTCAGATAGTTAATTAATGGCAAGAAATCGTCTGTTTCTGCACTTTACTTAGTTGGTGTCGCGATCATTGTTTTACATTTCATGAACTGGGGTTTCTGATTTCTGCGTGTGATGCTTTTAGGAAAGCAGACTTTTGGACGGTGATTTGTGAGAAACCAGACAAGTTCTTTTTTATTTGAGAAAACATGGAGCTCTGTAATAATATACTTTATTTATTGTTACTATACTGCAGACCTCTCTATGAACAATTCCCAAAAACTGAAATCACACTCTTCTCAGGTACTGCTGTTAAGTAGATATTTAAAATATGTAAAGATTATAAAACAACAACTTTATCACTTTGTTCTAAACACTTATTTGGAAAGGTTTAAGAAGCTATAATTTTTTATTCTGTATTTTGAAATCCACGCCAAACAAATAAATAAAAAAAATTACTCATAACGGTACACATGGAATACATCTTCATGCATTTTGTTGTCCTAATTTGCATTATATTCATTATTTGATAAAGGATTTTTATTGCACTACATGTCTATTTTACCTACAATACATGATTTGTACCTATATCCTCATAAAACTGAAATGTCATTTGTTCTCAGGGATAATTAAATTTTTTAGACAGCCTTAAACGTTAGAATAACATCAACAACTTGAATTTTACCAACAAGGATAAAGCATAAATTTTCAAATACAGTGAAACCCCGATAGTAAGCTTTTGCAGCATAAGAAGTCGTACGATGCAGTAAAATGTAGAACCGAGGTAGATTTAAAATAAACTTTACAGGCATACATACCATATACAAAAACGGAAACTAATATAAACTAGTAGTACAGTATTGTATCAAACCTATTATGTATTGTAGATACATGTAACAACCAAAAATTCAATATAACTACGGACATGCATGTAAGAATTAACGGTATTCCGTGCTAAGTTGTATATAGGAAGTCAAACCTGTCGAGGCACGGTGACTTTCTTGGAGAAACCGAAGCACACACACCATACTTTAAATGTCTTTTAAAAACGTAGGATCTCAAAACGTCATTAATTTACAATTTAAAATATGGAAGATAAAAGCTCTGGCGAGCACTTTCGCAACCACTATGGTCGCATCATCAGGCAGTTGGGTGAAACCAAATTAGCGCGGCACAAGGTTGAGTAGTGACAGATGGGAGCACAGGCAATACACATTATGTAAATGAACACTTAAGTCATTGTCATTAACTACAAATTATTGTTAAAAGTTCGTTTATAATCATTCAGATTCTTTCTGCCGAGAGTACTGCAAAATCTAATTCCTCCAGGTAGGGGGAATGTATACAGGCATGTCTTCATTACACAAATCTTTTTCCAAGTTTTATTATATATAGACTTTCAGTAAAAAGCATAGGAGTTTAATTGGAAGCAGTAGACAGTAAGTTGGCATTGGCCCAATCGGGTCTTAAGTCCTTCTCAAAAGCAGTTTTTGACAATGTCGAAGCAGCAGACTGTTCACGGATGGCATATCTGTGTTCAGCTCAGCGAGTACCCAGGCTTCTTTAGGTCGAGCCCACATAGCAAGGATTTGCAGATTGTCCATTCCTGTCCAATAGAGGGTTGTTTTATACTCTAATACGGGAAGTAGTTGGAGCTACGTCTCTATCATGTCAAATGAATGAAAATAGGTTTTGGGTTTTAACCCCGAAATCAATGGAGTATTTTTACTTGTGTTTTAATAAGGTGACTATAGATTTCTGGTAGTCCATGCTCCCCACATACTTAATTGTGGGTACATCCCTAGTCATTGTTGTGAAAGTTTTCCGCTGATATTGTTGAACAAGTCTTTGAACACAACCAGCGGGGTATCCAAGAAGAGCAGCAATCTCAGTCATTTTTCTTATTTCTAAATTTCGGCAATCAGAGGTTGATGAGTGAGTAAAAGCTCTATGTATATGGAATCTATGTGCAAAACTTTTGTATGGGGTTGGAGTCAATCAATCGAATCAGAAATCACATAGATAAAAGAACCGAAAAGGAAAGTTATATTACAGTATGCGTTAGACAGTCCAAACGCTTCCTACTTCTACTCAAACAAGAGGCAGCTTTTACTTTCTTACACCGCTGTTATGGGAAAGTATTAAGATCTATCAAAAATCTCACTTCTGATGTAATTTTATTAAAAATGTAAACTCTAGGCCTATACCCAAGAGACAAGTGTTGTAAATATCAGTTAAAACGTAAAAGCTATGTGAACGCCGACAACACAGTGTTCCCCGAAAAACTGCAGTAAGAAAAATAAAAAACAATACACAATGTGAATGAATATTACAAAAAAACGTTACAGCAGGAAGTCGTTTTTGGGGATAGGTTTTGAAAATATTCGATTGAAGATTAAACGCTCAGAGGAGCTAGTTTTCTGCGACATAAAATGCATGATTTATTAGCTGTTTATTCCTGCGGCGTGTTTGGAAAGTTCATGAGATTAAGTAAATTGGCAAATTATCTTATTTTCTTACATCTGCTGTTTCGAATAATTATTTTCGCACATAGGTGGTGTTCTCACCTCATATTGTAGGTTACTCTGTATCCTGCTTAGCTGCTCGTAATGCTGTACGCAGCTAACACAAGACTTTAAGAAAGAAAATACTAATTTGTATCACTTTCGTTATTTAGTTACAATTTTCAGTAAATTTATTCACAATTTATGCCTTTGTAATTTTATGCCCTTCACATTATGAATTTACACCCCTGGTATGACCATTTTGGGAGGACAAGTAATTTCCGCGTCCTCCCGGAAGCTACGGCCTAGCTCTGGAGCATAGTTTGCCGTGATGCGTTAGCCTCAAAGTATAATACACGATGCTATCAATAAATTGAGTGAAAAATACACACCATTTAGATTTCGTGATCTATTTAAAACGCATTAGAGAACTAATTCCAAAACGGAAATTTTGTTCTCTACTTATTGTAATTGAAGTTGTTTTTCAGACTACAGTGCTTTTGCATAATACCTTGCCCATTATCTATTAGTTTTCATATTCTTGACCTTTCAACCGGGCAGACTTTGCGCAATTTCGCTTCCATATCGACGTGTAACTTTTCGTTTTCTCACCTATATTCTCAGTGCTGGTATTATCCGTAGTGTCCTAAATTCTCACTTGAAAACTTGTAAAAAAAGCTCACAACATTAAAATGCATCAAACAGCAACATGAGCTTGTTAAAAGGCAGGGAAAACACTATGAAAGCGCAAAAAGCTGTACTACAGTCTTGTAATCTCGTAACTGCCATAGTCGATTCCGGGCAGAAAGGGACTTCAATCTTCAATCCAGGGCTCAAGCCCTTTCTGCTTGGAACAGGAATACTACTCCCCTGTTCTACCCAACCTAATCATTGGACTGAAGCAATTACTGCGTAGATTGTCTGGTGGATCATCGAATATAGGTAAACGACTGTCTCTACTTTGAAAAAAATGAAACTCAATAGAGCGATTCAATACGTTAACGCCAAGCGTCCAATTAGATAAGGCCTAGGCCAATCCCTTACGTGTCTCAAGACACAAGTGAGGCATAAAGTATATGCATTGGTAACAGAGAACTCAATCAGAACGAAATTCCGATGAGCCAACACGATATCTTTACACTGTTCATAATATTCAAACCTACAGTTGAACGTTTTATTTAATCATATATATAAATTTATTATTTAAATTCATTACTGAACATGATTTGTTTGTATTTATTTAAAAAAACACAATTTCGTCATTCATAGTGCTTTCAAATATATCTGTTGTGCATTTTTCAGTTGTTTAATCCAACACGCATCTGCCTGATTGCTTTACGGTTTTCCAAAACAAGTTTTAAAAACCGAAATACAGCTGAGCCCCAGAGAAAGATGTTAGTTTAGGATCCACCCTGAAAAAAAGTCAGATTCGCCCGGTACAAATACCTTTATTTCAATTACTTGCTAACGCATCATGAGTAATTAAATTACTACGCTTTGTAATCGAGATAACGATATCTAGTATCCTAAGACTTATTAAGAAGAACAAATCCTTAATCGCTTAAACTGAAATACAATAAGTATTTCTGTTTAAAGAGATAAATTACTTTACCCACGAACCATTCAAGTGCCAGCCAATTTATGTATTGCGTTGTCCGGAGAGTCCAGTGTACATTATATATATGTATAAACATAATTGTATATATATACGTATATAAAATATACACTAGACTCTCCGGTATATTATATAGTGTATATTATATAATTATCAATGTCCATTAACTCACCAAATGCATTTACATGTTTCTCTGATCTACGAGGCGTGACGGCAAATTTCTGTATCTTTATGTTATATCTCATGGACTAGGTACGAATAAAGAACATATTCGTACCTATATTCGTACCATGATTGATATTACATGATATAGATATTCGTAGCATGAGAGTTTAACAAAGACTCGTCAAGGATCTATGGGGAATACTTTTCATTTCCATTTGAAATCACAAATCCACACCCAACAAAAGGACAACACATAGTTTTAACTAAGTAAATGCAAATATTTAACAGAGTAAAATAAATCTCTCAGAAAGAAAATTCACTCTTAATTTAAAGCACACTTATTGTACACAAGATATTGTAACATGTTCTTTTTCCCAAAATTTTCAAACAACTTCCATTTACCGCAACGTGAATCGTATGGTTGTTTAAGTTCATAGAACAGACATCCCATTTTGAAAATCTCCTCAAGTCCGAGCATTGATATCTAGAGGGAGAAACAGAACTGAAATACTGAAGTAGAACCTTAGATAAATATTTTTCAGCCGGATAATGAGTAATGATCTCGTCATGTACTTTTAGAATAAAATCGATTCACATACTTAAACAGTAACTTTTTAATTACAAAACCACACTGAGAGTCGTATCAGATTTTCACACAGGACTAATATACAGTAGTGGCCAAAATTGTAGAAACCTTTTGGAAAAAGTATGTTCTCGAGGTTTGACGGTTCATAAAACCACTTGTTTTTTAAATAATACCATAAAATTAGATATCAAGGGAAAGATAATTTCATTAAGAATGTAATGCAACAAAGTTTGTTCAATTATCTGTATTCTATGAAAGGTTATAGCCAAATACCCAGAAAAAGGAAACACTCCTTTCTTAGGCTGATATGAAGTAGCTTTCCTTCATTTGAATGTAGCCAATGAGCATGACTGTTTAGAGCGCCAATCAGGTGTCATCTTGTATTGGCAATGAGCCAATCAGGTCATATCAGGATCCAGCTATTGATGTCATGTATTGGAGCTAAGAGTAGGACATTTGTTAGTGTGTCATGGGATTGCTATCAAGTTGGTTGAGGTTTTTTTGCGTTCTTTCATTTAGTGAGCTGTAAAACGTAATAAAATTAAAGACATGGCGCAAAGAGTTGACTTGTGACCCAGAAAGTGATGTAAAATAATACTATTAAGTGAACAAGGCTTCAGTTCTTAAGAAATTAGAAGAAACATTGGTGGAAACTTAACGAAAGGTGGTATTTCTAAATCTTTGAAGAGGTAGAAGGAGACTCCGTCACTACAAAACCAGATTGTTAAAGGCAGGAAAAGGTGCAAGTGATGATAGAAAAATTAAGACACTGTGCCTAGGTGACACAAGAAAATCAACTGATTGTATACAAAATGAAATGGCGCAATGCAATGTGAAGTTGAGTGCAATGCCTGTTCAGCACACACTGCAGGAATTTGGCCTGAAAGCTAGAATTCCTTAAAAAAGCCATTTTTATCTCTCAAACAAAGGTTGAAAAGATTGAACTGGGTTACAACCTATGTTAACTGGGAAGTAGGACAATGGGAGTGTGTTATTTGGAGTGATGAGATAAAAATTTCCTTGTTTGGTAGTGATGGTATAAAATACGTAAGGAGAAGAATCGGAGAAGATTTGCATTCTGATTGTATTACATGTATCGTGAAACACCCAAATAGTGTTATGATCTGGGGTTGTATGACATTAAAAGGTGCTGCTGTGTGCAAAAAGTGGTTTCAAAATAATCGTATTTCACTGCTGGAATTTCCTGGGAAATAGCACAGACCTTAAGCCCATCGAAAATCTATGGAGCCGACTAAGGATACGTGTTAGTCAGAAGCAACCCAGCCATAAAACCAAATTAATAGAAGCAATAATCCAATCTTGGTTTCACATTATAACAGCTGCAGATCTAAAAAAACTTGTTTCACTCCACGGTAAGGCGTTGTAAGGCCGTAATAAACGCTAATGGTTACCCAACTAAGTATTAACTGACATGGTTAGAATTTTTGTGTATTTCATCTTTTCTATGTGTTTCACTTTTCTTCTTTATAACTGTGTTGTAATACAAAATTCTTCATAAAAGTTATTGCATTACATTCTTACATTCTTGATGAAATTATCTTTCCATTGATATATAATTTTAGAGTATTACTCCAAAAAAAGTGGTGTTATGAGCCATCAGACATCAAAAACACACTATTTCCAGAAGGTATCCACAATTTTGGCCACCAATGTATTTCTATCAGTTCATTAGGTTACATTTTTAAATTATTTTGTTTTGCCCAAGGTGAGAGCTAAAGCTCTCGATTTGTTAAGGCTCTGTATATTACACTTAAAGTGACGAATTCCTATAATCAATTTTAAGTATCGTATGTTTCGAACTAATTACTGCATCTCCCTTATTTTTGGAATTTTAATAGCTTTTTACAAGATTAAACAAACTGCGTGTCATTATGCATTATGGATAGGAGCCCTCGGTGGTGAATCGCATGTTCCGGCAAATTAAGAAATCTAATGTTTCGACTCTTTCTACAGACTTTCGTAAGCCCCGTTTTGTGGGATCACTTTCCGTACGTGTCAAGTATTGTTAATATACTAAGAAATAAGTGTAAACCATATGATATTGACTTTGCCCACACGACTAGAAGTATTTGTGGATTAATAAAAAAGGTTCGGGACAGGGTGCCTCCACATACTAGATACATCGTATACACCATGCCTCTACAAGCTGTTCTTCCGGACACTAATGATACTGTATATATTGGTTCTACAAAAAGGACTTTGAGTACCAGAGTCAGGGAGTATAAATTTGATGTTCGTAATGACAAGTTAACAACCGCCTTGGCTCGTCTGGTTGCGACCTGTTCCTATACTCCATAGCGGAATGAGGTATACATTATAAACTCCCAAGGTAAGCTCTCACTGTTATTATTTGTAGAGAGCCTATATATTGCATCATTCTGAACTCGTTGCTGATGATTATGTCTCTAAAGTTATGTCGGAACCATGGACTATTTTATTTAAACATTTTCATGATTTATTTTAAATGCACTGTGTAAATCCAAGATGGCGTTGCGATATTGCTGGTTTCTGACGATGGTGTTCTATATATATATATATATCATCATCATCATCATTGTCAACCATTATCAATCCACTGCTGGATGGACGAAGGTCTTCCCAAGTTTCCTCCACAAGGGTCTGTCTTGTGCCAGTCTCCTCCATGTCGCCCCTGCATACTTTCGAATTTCATCCACCCATCTCCCATGTGGTCTTCTTCTGGGTCTTTTCCTGTCCCTTGGAATCCAATCTAAAATTTCGGCTGTCCATCGATGGTCTGTCCTTCTGGCAGTATGTCCAGCCCATTGCCATTTCAGGGATTTAACTCTGATCATGATGTCTTCCACTCTTGTCATTTTTCGGATCCACGAGTTCCTCTTCTTATCTCTCCTGGTCACACCAAGCATGCACCTCTCCATGCTGCTTTGAGTTGTCTGCAGCCTTTGTATGTCTCTTTTAGTTAAGGTCCACGTCTCTGCACCATACATAAGCACTGGAAGGATGCATTGATCAAACACTTTTCTTTTAAGACATAATGGCATATTGCTCTTGAAAATTAGCATAATATATATATATATATATATAAGTTGGTCTTAATCGTGAATGTAACATCTGAAGATGGGGACATTGTGATCCTCGATAGATCTCATGTGGTGTGTGTTTTACCAGTAAATCTTAATTACATGTAGCGTTTGTGTGCTACATATGTGTTTTATCGTGTTTAGTTGATATTTTAACTTTCAACGTTTTTAACACGAATCGTCCTTCATCAAATAGCTTTTTACTTTCAAATTGATAATATTCAACTATAAAAAATACCAAGATGTATCATATTGCCAATAAAAAAATTAACCAGTTATGCCACTTTTATTTAGTTTGATATTTAAAAAAGGGGAACTTGAATGTGTAAGCACTCTTCAGAATCATGTTGATTCAGGGTTTTGTACGTTAAATAAATAAAAAGGAAGTGACGTCACATCTGACTCATGTGAGTTGAAAATTTCTTTTAATGGGGTAAATAAAAACACACAATAACTGACAACCGTTCGCTCCCCATTATAAAGCTTCATCCGGGCTACGTTATGAGGGACGTAAAACACTATCAGGTAACGCTGAAAGAGTTTAAGGAATTTTTACTTATTGGAACAATCATTCCGTTCTTGTGGAGGTCAATGTTTGAACCGTGCTCACGTATTATAGAAAGACATTATCAGTTGTTTATCCGGTGTTTGTTCAGGATGAGATCCAAAGTAAAAATTCTCCAAATGTCAATGAATAAAAAGTAATATCGCTAGTTGACGAACGAGGCTAACGGCTAACGTACTCGGCTATATATCGAGTGATCTGGGATTCGCATCCATAGCGGTAACCAGATGACAATTTTTCTGTTGCTATATATATGTGTTGATAAAACGTGGAAAGAGAGATGTCTTTGTTTATTGTTCGTTCAGGAGAATTCTCAACGGATCTGACGGTTCCAAGAAAAAGCTTTCATTGCACGGTTGCTGATGATATATTAGATCAGCCTCCTAGTAGAGCGCGAAAGCTCGGCAATTAATGAGTGTTTTTATTTTCACCATTAAATATTTTAAAACTCAAAAGAGTCGTGTTATATTATAAAAATAATGTAATGTATTCGGTAAAGAAAACCTGCCCATGGATCTAGTTTTAATAAAAATATGTTCATGCTATCGATTATACGTGATTTTGAATGGAAAATAATATTATACTTTAGAATTGATTCATTGCTTGTTTCATAAACGAACTGAATACTCTTTGACAAAAAGAAAAAAACGAAACACCCACAAGAAACTATCCAGTCAAGGTGAAAATCCATATGTGCAATGTACATGTATGGGAATGGAAATGATTGTAATTCCAGAGCATTGCACATTTCTTTCGATAAAACAGCTATACCAGTTGAAAAAATCAGTACCTTGTACCGCTATCTCTATCTCGAATACAAGCTGTTACCCAGCGTGGCATACACACATACACTTCACGGATACTATTCTAAGGTATAACATGCCAGATGGTGTCCAGATTGAGCCCAGTTCACCGATATTCCGTGACGAGAGTACTTGCCGTCCAATCCTGCCCCAAACATGATCGAACGGTGACAGGTCGTGCAATCCGGTTGGCCATGGAAGGGTGTCGCCATTTCGGAGGCAAGCCTAAGTGAGTCATGCCGTGCGTGGGCGGGCATTATCCTTTCGAAATAGGACTGAGTGTTGCTGAGACAGGAATGGCAACACAACTAAACGAGATACGTCTTCGACTTAGCGTTGAGCCGTGAGGATGGTACGGAGGATGATCACGTGTGTCCGGCTATCTTATAAAATGGCTCCCGAGACAGTCACCTTGGGTGAGCGTACCTTATGCCTTTCCACGATAATGTCAGTATCTGTGAGCTGGACATTTTCTGTCGAGACACCAGATCTGTATGTGATGGTCATAGGAGCCAAGTGCAAGCCTTCGTTTATCACTGAAGAAACCACGACGTCACCGGACACAATCAAACATTGATAGGCACCGGTATTACTGCAACCTGTGCCGGCGAAGGTCACTGGTCAGCGGTATGTTCCCGAATATAGCCTCCCTGTCGCAAGTCGTTTCGGCAACAGTCATGTTGGCCACTTCCGTAACATTATGCGACACAACAGACTACAGATGATTGAGCCCGAACGTATTCTGTTCAGTATGTGCGGCTGTCACAATTGTTCAATCCTTACTTTCTGTCGTTGCTCTGAGACGCTCACTGTCCGCGCGCCGCTGAAATGTGCAATCCTCGATCCATTGGCTCACACACCGTCCGATTGCCGCGTCGCTCCAATCCAAATGCCTGAAGAAACGGTGCTTTGATCAACCGTTCTATTTACGTCCAACAATACAACCACCCCCAAACTGGATTCGTGTGCACGAATCCGACGTCGAGGCTCCCTCACAGTCCATGGAGGTTAATACAACCGTACTCCACTCCACAGTCACACTTGTCCCTGCGTACGAGCTTTGCTCTCGACATACCCTTCACGATTCCTATGAACTATGGCATGCTACTATTTAATCATTGGTCGTATTTTTTTATTTATTTGCATATTTGACCTGTGGTTATTTGCATGTGGTGTTTTATCAGGATCGAACGAATTTCTCGGGGTGTTTCGTTTTGTCCGACAAAAAGTGCATTTGACTTAAAAATGCTATAATCCTGTGTGTAAAGGACAGTTTTCCAACATAATGATCACAGTCTTCAGTACTTCCTTGTCCATTCTAGTGAAATTATACGAAAGCGTTTTAAGTAAAAAAAAATGTTAGGTGCAAATTGCTGAAAAACTTTTGCAATAACGATAATTTCGGATAGAATATTTTAGTTTAGAATATGAAATCGTTGATTGTTTTCAGGTTTTAGAATAGGAACGCAATTCCATTAATCTCAATTATGTTGTATTCTGTGAAAAGGAAACCTGACTTTTCTTTTCTTTTGAGAAGTTTCGCTTTATTTTTTTCAGGCGGATGAAGTGAAATGAAAAACCACGAAAACCACGTTACCCAAAACTCACTGTTTGGTTTTGCGAATTAAAAATTCGATAACATTTTTTACAGGAAAATAATATTTTTTCTAATTTGACAAATTTAAAATCGCTACTATTACGTTTCTGTACACTTACCTTGTTATCCAATACGTTATGTTCTAACATATACAGTTGTCTTTGATTTTCTTTTTGATGAATACTTTGAGCTGTCAATGTACAGTATTTAGAGCGGACTTAGCTGTACTTCGCAGAAATGTGTTTTTACCTAATTTTGTTGCTTTGTTCTATGGCTCAGATTTTCAAACTTTTTATCATGATGTTTTCCTTTAAGGGAACTTTCAGAGATATCTTTCTAAAACAAAAGTAAATATATGTATTTTGAAAATCTTTAGATACCTTTACGCAAAATAATATTTTTAAGGTTTCAACTGGGTAAATATCCAGAAGAAGTAACTCACATTTTTTTTTATATTTTCTTTATAGTGAATAATATCTTTCATAGTTTGCAGAAGGTACATTATTCAATAACGTTTTCAAATTACTAGCACCGTGAGCTATATTATGTAACACAATGGAGTGCTAACATTCACATGGAAAGTTTTACTAAATTCATACAAGAAGTGCAAGTTGGCACTTCCGTATTTAAATTTATGTTTTAGAGAAGGTGATCTCAATGACTTTTTCTTGTATATAATTTTGCTTCAAGTGAAATTTTTCTGAGTGATTGCAGAGTTTATAGGTAAATGCCAAGAGATATATATTTCATATTTTACTGCATAGATGTTCAAAAAAAGTTAGCCTTCGTAATGTACAGTATATATATAAACCTCTTTGTAAAGCCAACAAAATTTGGCAAATTTTTTTCCTCCATCTACTTCTAGTTTAAACATTATATTTTCTACTTCTCTTAATACGGCTTACTGCAGCTGCTAATGCAGCGCACGTCGCCTGCAGAATCTATTTCTTTGAAATACAGTCATTTTCCTATTAACATGCATAGCAAAGAGTTTAAAGATTTACATGTGAAAGAGTAAACAGACAGCCATATCAGAGGCTTTTGTAGTTTAAGAAATCAGCTCAGAGAACACAACAAAACACACACATACAGACAGCATTTGTCATTTCCCTGCAGGACGTCCGTCCACACTGAGTAGAGTTTAGGTCCCAGCCACCTAGAGCGAGATCGCCTTTTGGGCAGGACACAGAAATGGACGGAGCGAGAGCAAGTCTAGCGACTTTGACACAACAGTTTGTAGTAAGATGAGAGTACAGTAGATGGCGCCAAAACCACAGGTTTAAATATATATTCAAACTTCCTGAATATTGGACTGCAAAATAAATTTGTTATTGTTATTATTGGTCTATTCATACCTATTATCATGGATGAACACCATTCCGCATGATAACGATCATGGAAGGTACACTTTGACGCAAATGATATTCTGTTCATTTAATAATTTGTAAATGCATGTCGCACTGACAAACATTTGACTCAATTAAATAGTAAAAAAGATATTCTATACCACAGAAATTCTTTCTTAAACGTATGGAGTTGCATTCTATGAGAGAAATTTTTAAACCTCTGACAAATTATTTCTCCAAAAAAATTGGCTGCTCTATAGACGTTTTCTCCTGTACTCACACATTAAAAAGAATGTGTGAAATGTCCATTCACTCTGACATGTTTGAAAGGGAATTTGAATTACGTCATTCCTAGGCCTGTAATATGAAATGAACATAGAAACATTACTAGGCAATGCTTACGACGCGGCCTTCCAATTGAAGCTAAGGTAATTAAAAATGTCTATGCGGTAATAATATGATAATTATTTGAAGTCCAAACGTGTCGTTTTTTGTACTTACATTTCAGGAAAAATTGAATGAAATAGTGAAAAAAGTATCTGAGCAATCAACATTTTAAATGTTGTTATTGAGTTGGAATTCCTATTGTGAATGAAACTTTGCATAAATAACCAAACAAATTTGAACATCGATTCAGATGATACTGGATATGTCTGAATTTTCCTACCGTTATTAATGATAAAGATAATCTTGTTGTAGTGCGGTGTTTGAAATTTTAAAGCACTGTTTCAGCTTTTTTGAAAAGCCTGTTTTATTTACTGCCATAACTTTGAATTGCATAAGCCGACACATTTAAACTCAGTCATGCATCTATACATTTGTTTTTTTTTTTGTTGTTTCACTTTTTCCAGGTTGCAAACCAATCATTTGCGAAAATGGTTTGGTGTTATGTCCTCATAAAACATATATTTTCAAATTGACCTTTAAATTAAATCGTTGACAAATATTATGAAAACCAAGTGGCATATAAACAAGGCCGGCCCACTTTCAATATATTCCATGTAATTGGGTTGCAAATGCCCCTTGTAAAAATTAGCCACCGTCTAGAGTGTCTGCCACACAAATAATTGTTCGCAATAGAATACCTTCGATAGTGTGTGTTATTTTTCTATATTTGTAAATAGTAATTACTTGAGGATAACCTCTTACAGAGCATAAACTTTGACCTGAAGGAAAGTGCTTACGGTCTTTTAAAAACGTTGGGAAGATCTACATTTGTTGATCCAGTAATACTCTCAAGCCTTTCAATTCCCTGTGCATAAATGTTGACAGTAAAATATTTTTAAGTCCATATTATGTATTACAGTCGTATCGAATTCCGTAAATTGCATATCTGCATTGTTCATTTTAATGAAAGCTTTAGGCACAACGAAGGCTTTAAAGAACGACATTTTGCAATGGATGACGTTGACGCAGATTAGAAACAAGCTAACGACCTGTAATGTAAAGGAAAATCAGCGTTTTTTAAGTTTCAATTTCTGTTAGGATATAACCGGTTTATATAAAAATCTTAGAGAACAAACCTTGTGCTATTAACAAAATAAGGTACGCTCATGGGATAAACATATACCAACGTCGAACTGCGGATCCTGAATTGTTCATGGTAGGTATTTAATAGCCCAACCTCATAATCCGTTATTTAACAGTCCTACGTCATAAACCTCATTATTTTACCATTATGTTTTCTATTCTTTCACGAGGAACATTTTTCGGCTTGGAACACTGTTCTCATGTGTTATATTATATCAATGAGCACGTCATTCGTAAAAGGTTTAGAAAACTCTTATTTTAAGGTAGAGAATGCAGAGAAAAGGTTTGTCTCGTAAAATTCTTTTTCAAAGCTCTCATTTTATCCGGTTATTCAGAATGTACGT
The DNA here is from genome assembly GCA_039090855.1 of Macrothele yani. NCBI lineage: Eukaryota > Metazoa > Arthropoda > Arachnida > Araneae > Macrothelidae > Macrothele > Macrothele yani. Next base: position 138,095 of record JAYWMT010000390.1, read on the forward strand.
GGTGATGCAGATATATATTACAACACAATTATATATATATATATAATTTCAACACAAAGAAAGAACCATGCGATTTGAATGTAGTTTATACCACACATTAATGATGTGACTGTGCATAAGTGATTTAATTTTCAGAACAATACAGCAATTTTACCTGCAAAAATCAGTTTCTTGTGAAGCGACCTCGAGCTGCGATAAAGCTTCATGACGGCGTTACATTAAATTCATAAGGCGTTGGATGGTGGCATGGGTAATAGCTTGTCGTGCGGCATGTATGTGGGTACACTGCTCTCTAGTACTGACCGCTACAGGACTTTGATGGGTCAGTTCTGAGTGACCATATCCCGGACTTTTTCAATAGGCGACATGTTTAGCGAACGCGTGCAAGCCAAAGAAGAAGGCGTATCTGCTGTTAAGCTAAGAGTGCTTGTACATTCTGGCCAACATGAGGTCGGGCATTGTCCTGCTGGAATGTAGCGCCAGGATTGCTATGAAGGAAGTATATGACTTCGGCCTGTAAACCTTTCCCGATGTAGTGGTAGTTAATTGTGTTGAGATTGCCTTCAAATCGTAGCAGCCGAGATCGCGAATGGTACCCAACGGCACCCCACACCATCGCACTTGACGTTTGGCCCGTTGGAAGCTAGGCAATCATGCTGGACTGAAGCGCTCACCACAACACCGTCTAATGCTTATGGGGCTATCATGTTTGTCCACATCCCATCAGGACTGCTCCGTAAATACGACATAAAGCCAATAAGAACCCCATTGTCTGTACTGAAAACCCCATTGTCTGTACTGAAAACCCCATTTCAGCCTGAGTAGTCAATGGCTCAAGGTCAATTAATACAGACATTTGACGCGGACCGGGAACATCAGACAGAGAGCTTCGCTCTTTCCACGTTTATAAGTGAGTCACAATTTGGCAGGTTACTTCTTGGAGCTCCGCACAATGGTGGGGATTCAGTAAAGATGGTAAGCAGCAACTGAATAAATAATTAGAAGGCGAATGAATAATTAATACAGACATTTGACGTGGACCAGGAACATCAAACTGAGATCATCGCTCTTTCCACGTTTATATTGTCCTGGTCCACGTCAAGTGTCTGTATTAATTATTCGTTCGCCTTGCCATTATTTGTACAGTTGCTGCTTACGATCTTTGGTGTATCCGCAGCATTATGCTGGGCTCCAAGAAGCTACCTGCCAAATTGGCTTCACAGTTAGTGTATGTGAGTCTGGAGGAAATTCAGGCCACTGTGTTGCAGTTGAAGCATATCCGGTGCGTAACTGGGAGACCCTGGGTTCGATTCCCGGTGCGTCCAATGACAGATCAGATCAGATCCTATGTATAGGATTTTAGGAAGGGAGTATCTGGCCCCAGGTCTTAAGCAACCCATAGAAATAGGAAACTAAGAGATTTGGGCTAGAGTGCCCGATAGGAAAGTGACATGGAAGCGAAGTAGAAAGGGGGAGGAAGACACCCTTATTTAAAACCGGGGGCAAGTACCCGGGGTCCGACGGCTTAACGTGCCCATCCGGCCCACGGCGGACATTTAGTGGATCGAGCGTTCGTACCTGCCTGGGATCGAACCTGATGTCCTTGTCGGGGGAGTCACAAAAGTTGCCCACTAGGCCACCCGCGACCCGTGCGGCCAATAAGAATTTTTCCATTACTCACTTATAAACGTGGGAAAAGCGATGACCTCTTTTTGAGGCTCAAGGTCAAAAGAATCCGCCGCAAAGGGATGCGTGCAACCAATGCACCAGACGGCGTCGAACTGTAGAGGAAGACAATGCCACAGCCGTTGGAGTGTTTCACAGTTGTGCTAGCACTTGGAACATGCGTAACGGTTAGCTACTGCCATGCGGATAAAGTGTCGGTCATCCAGCGGTGTCGTCACATTTCTCGGTCCACTGCCGCTACACGCGCATCAGTGTCGTGGCGTTATGTCCCGTCCGAGCTGCAATGTCGCTTTCTGGAAATCCACCTTCACGCAGACCAATCATTCATCCCCGTTTAAACTGTGTCGTATGGTGATATTTCGCCCTTCGTGGTCGCGGCTGCATTATTGAATCCTGGGGACACTTTTGCAACTAGATGTCCACGATGCACTACTGATATGTATCCTATACAGTCCTATCTTTATACCCTTCACTCGACCGTTCAGAGGGCACTGCTGGGCACAGACATGCGCAATGACTTCGTACTTCTAATCATTTGCATATCCTACCCTGCTCTGCATAATCTGTAAGGAGCGACCTTCTGAAGAGTTGGGTAGAGAGTGTTTTTACTTTAAGCTATGGGCTGACAGCTATACATGTCTTCGCAGAAAACAACTATATAGTTTCGCAGCAATAGGATAATATCTAAAAAGCATGTTAATGCTGCATTTCGTGCTAGCATAAGAAATGGAGACAGTCAAAAAAATATATACAGAAACATAATGTATAGTTAGTTCCTACGTTTAAGAAACGCTTTTGATCAATGTCCACATAACCTTCGATTTCGAAAGTGCCGTTTTCCTGAAGTTTTGTTTTCCTATTTAGCACATTACTCGCTCCACAAATATTATTTAACGAGCTCCTAGGCACAGTAGGCTCTTGTATTTTACTTTTTGCAAGTTGTATCTCCCCTCAGTGGTAGCGGAGGCAATTACTGGCTTTTGTGGTGCACTGCGTACTGCTCACCCCTCGTTGGAGCTCTTTCACACATCCCCTGCGGCTCATGGCCAGTTGCTTTGGAGGATCAGCTCGCTGCCCTCCTTTACAATCTTCTGTTTTCTTTCTTATTGCCTACAATTTCTAAATTTCAAGCATAACTTCCATTCAAATTTCGGGTATAATGCAATACAACACCAAACGCTACACAAAATTACGTGTTAATTTCTGGTTTAAGGCAATACAACACCAAACGCTACACAGAATTACGTGTTAATTTCTGGTTTAAGGCAATACAAACTTTTTTTAGGTTATCTGGAAAGAAGGTTCCCCAATCATTATTGTTGTTATGAACCTTAACTTCGCGCTGTTTCATTCCACTGAACAAAACGTTAAGTATTCCAGAGGCTAAGCCAAAGGGCGAATTGTTTTCCCAAGTGACTGCTCTCTCCAAATCGGTAACGCATTGGAAGGTACAACTAACTCTGACGATTCTATGAGACACTAGTTAGGGAGACGTCCAGCAGAATGGACGAGCATAATGATAGCGTAACAATGTCTTTTTTTTCAAAAAGACGTGCTGAAAAAGTTTATTTCTTGTAGAAAACCGTCTTTGTATTCTGTGTGGAAGAGTAATATTTTCTTCAAACTAACAAATCTAAGACATTCAATTTACAGAATGATGTTGTTATCGCTGTCTAAAATCACAACTAACGAGAAGTTTGCCAAAAATGTATGTAGACGATATAAATAGCCAATGGATGTGTGTTGGGATTTTTGTTTATTTGCCAGTTCTTTTCAATGTAAAAAGACATGCCGATAATTCGAGTTCCTAGTTTATCCAACAAAGAAAAACGTGGTTTCATACAATAATGTACAGTATTTATCAGTATTTATGAGGAACTTTTGGCTCAATGTTCCGTCCACTACATAAGCCTGCTATTGTTTTCCCCTTGGATAAATCGAAATCTATATGAGGGTATTGAGACCGGCTAAAGCAATTATCAAAACAAATAAAATTATGGAGATTATTAACTAAGAAAATATTGACAAGCTGTATTTAAAGGTTATGGACATTGTATCTTTATTCTTCAAATAAAGAAATTAATTACCATATTAACGATCTCCAATTGATTTTCTGACAACATTTAGTATACAATTCAAAAAATGAAATATTAATAGTTAATCATCCTCTTGAAATCATTCTTACCTGCCCCTGAGAAATCCAGGCTCAGAAATCCGATTTCCCCAGACAGATCTGTCACATTGCATTTCTTTGGATCGAAGTCTGCCACATGCAGTTGCTTGGGGTGTGTAATTTTTGGCAGGGGTGATTGCGGAATGCGCGACCCCTATATTCTAAGATAAGTTTTTGTTAGGTGGTGGTAGTGCATTTTAAATTTATTGACCTACACAGGACTCATCATTGACTGACCGTGACCGGGATCACTAAAAGTAGCGTTTCAGTGGGCAGGTTTTTCCTTTTCAAATGTGGTTTATCTAAATCAGACAGATATATTTTGAAAATTGCAGTAATTAATACCAAAGGAAAAATTTGATACCGAATCAAATTTGTAAATTCGGAATAAAATCTCCAAACGTCAGCAAAAAAAGAAATGTGAGAGCGGAAGTGAAATGAGGTTTTTCTGCTCATGAAACGCAAAGGGTGAGCTTTAAACTGTTTTTTATAACCTTCCGGTTTCATTAGTAATTGGAAGAAGGGGAAGACATCGTGTGGAATAGATTACTTTGAATTGTGTGTGAGATAGTGTTGGTAACAGAGCGAAGTACATACCTCGGTTGCTCCATAAATGGAAATCAGTAACATATTTCCAAGCTGGAATTTTTTCTACTAAATTTACCCTGCTGAATAGAAGACATTAAACTTTATTTTGAAATATTTTATTCAGATGAGGGATGTAAAAATCATCTAGTTGGTTTCTTCGAAGAACGGGTGGTTGAAGGTCGTAAAAACAGAGCTGATTTTTCAGTTCTCGTTCGGAGTTTATGGTTTAAAATATATTTAATGAAAAAAATTTGAAAACTTTGTGACTCCAGGAAGGAGCAGTGTGTATGCCTTTCAGTGACGTCGCGAGAGACTTCGAAATCAGGGTAGGAAATGGTTGGGTGTGTTTTACTTTTGTTTGGGAAAGGTTGACAGCAACTTAATTAACCAACTACTGAAAGAAAGAATTTTTAATCTTTTACATTGCAGGCTGCAAAGGAATTTGCGCACACGAACTCCATCACCCACATTCCAAATCCTATTCATTAATTTTGTAACTGTCTCGAAGATTTTGCACTTTCTGAAATAGAAAATAACAAAACATTTAGGTATTTTTTTATAAAAGTTATATCCACTTACACTGCTGGCCACCCAAAATACAACACCAAGAAGGAAACATCCGATTCGCCTGAAATTCGAAGCATGCGTCGCACGCGAGAGGACATGCAAGCGATTAGCATTGCAGGGCATATGCAAATCATGTGCGCCCGACACGCCACCGAGAAGCACTATAAGAACAGGGCACAGAAGGCGGAGTGTAAGTAGAGGAATTGTGTTGTGCTGCCGGACCAGTGCGTGAGAAGCTTCCTGTTGCCTGGTCGCAGAATACAGCAGTCATTCCAGCACGTTCCGGTGTTCCACAGAAGACGAATAGTAGCTTATCGCCACAGCGGTTTATCGTACCTAGACATCGGCGCACGCGTGGGACTACGTACAGCCACAGTGAGGCGAGAATAGATTCGGTGGGTGCAGGAGGGACGGACGGACCGACGTGAGCGATTGCTGCAGCCGCGGCAACTACCGAACGAGAGGACCAGCATTTTGTGCGGCGGGCATTGACAGCTTGCACCGCCACATCACGAACGTTAGCGCAGGAATTAGGGTGTGTTGCGTAACAACCTGTGTCAGCATCAACCGTTCGACGTCGTCTGCAGGAGCGGGGACTTGTCGCGCGGTGCCCATTGCTCCGATTACCATTGAAGTTACACCACCGGCGAAGGCGGCGGCAGTGGGCCGTTGAACGCCGCATCTGGACTACGAAATGGCCCGACATTGTCTCCTCCGTCGAATTCCGCTTCTGCCCGCAACACCACGATGGTCGGATTCGCGTGTGGCGGCACAGCGGCGAGTGACCGTATGACGCCTGCATTATGCATCGCCATACCGGTCTGTCGCCTGGCGGTATGGTTTTGGGAGTAATTGGATATGACACCGGAACACCTCTGGTACGCATCGCCGGTACACGCAACAGCCACCGCTAGATCCCCAACGTTTTGGAGCCCGTAAGCCTACTTTACGTGCAGACCTGCAAGCGGCCACGTTTCAAAAGGAAAATTCGCGCCAGCACGTGGCACACATCGTGCAACAATTCTTCACGGCCCACCATGATGTCACTGCTTTCGAATGCCACGGCGTGTTGCGGCCGTTATTGCCAGCCATGGGGGCCACACGAACTATTGATGTCTGCGTGTTCCGAAAATCGCAAGGGCCTGTAAGCTCAATCGGTTCATTTTTGTATCTGTTGTTATGTGTCCAGTAAATCTGGCTTTGCTATCTCGTGTCCTTCTTGGTGTTCCATTTTGGGTGGCCAACAGTGTATTTTTAATAAAATGGGCACATTATGAAATTTTTTATTCTTGTATAACAAACATGACCAATTGGTACCAACAAAAGTAGCATGCAGTGATTCAAAGAAAAGAAATTGCTTTGAAAAAAGGACATAAAGCAAATGATTTCGTAGATTAAGGTTAAGGGGAAATAAGAGCACGCAGACACAATACCTACAGCTTCCTTAAATTCTTTCTTTCAAACCAGCAACCTTGTCCTGAACTCATCTCTTCCTAATCTGTTATCAGGCACTCCCTGTTACCTTACTACACCAGAACATGCTTAAGTGGGCTGGCATAGATTTAGGTGGCCCCTTCCGTCTTACATTCCGTTACTCAGTAGCACACACAATCAGTAAAGCTATTTGAAATGGGCTCCCTCCTTGAATTCCTATAAATCCTCTTCCGTCATCCCTGGACATAATAACACGAGAAAAGGCTTAAAACTAAGATTTAGAAGAGCGAATAATAATTTAAATTTTCAAAACTCTACGAATGCAAGTTTGATAACTTTTCTACTGAGGAGTAAACAACGCACATTATGGGGGGAAATACGTAGGACTACGCAAACATGAGACTCCTTCAGTGGAGTATTTAAAAGAAATCAAGGGTGCCGAAGAAAAATGGAAGTTTTTGAAATTTTCCAGAACATAATAAATGTTAATGAAAATATGGAAAAACGTTAAAGCATATTTTAATGCAAACTGATGCATTTTGATTAAATTCGAACGCTATTTTCTATTGCATATCACAGTTCAACCCAGTACATAAAAAATTAAACATTTTTGGTGATGCCAAAGCCACCTTGGCATCCCTCTAAATTCGCTCATGAAGTAATTTAGTATTTTTATTTCAATACCAAATTACTTCATGTGTGCTACAACCGAATTAATTTTATTATCTAGTAAAATTCATACAAAGATCAGCAGAAATACAACTGAATTTCTGTTGCCATTAGGTTGTTTGTAGAAGGCAATTTCGTTTCCGTCCTGTACTTTTATAGTAGTTGTTTTATGATTCCTCGATTTTTGTCAATATGAATTCACAATGATGTAGTTTTAATAAATCTTTTTAATAAATAATAAAAGTCACTTGCTTGCCATTTTTAGAAACCAATGTTTACTCACAACTGAGGTAGGCCAGAGTACGGTGAAAAATGAATCGGTTTGTCAAAATCTGTGAGACAGTACTTTGTCTACTTAACTTGACGTTTCGAAGCCGCAAAACTGTTCCACAATCTTCAGGTTCTGCGTTTCACTATTGGAACCTAAAATTATACTAAGTGCCAAGGCGTGTGATTACTTAGTTTTTTCGAATTAGTTAAGTTTCTCAATATTGTTGAATTACATTAGTGTCCGAAATTGCGGAAACGTTTAGGAACATTTGTAGATCTAAGGTTTGATGGCTCATAAGATCTGTCCTTTTTAGAATAACACAATAAACTTTTGCACTATTGGAAAGATAATTTAATGCAGAACGTAATGTAAAAAATATGTTGAATTATTTTTATTCTATTAAAAGTTCTAGCTAAATAACCAGAAAATAAAATATTGCTGTCTTATGGGGCATGAGGTGGATTTCCTAAACTCCAAACTGACCAATGAGGGAGGAAGAAAACGTCTTTGAATAATTAATGGAACGGAATGTCACATAAGAAGAACAATTTGTCAAATTTTATTCTTTTTCTCCCAGGGACTGCTCACCCCGAGGGGATGAGCAGTCCCTGGGAGCAGAAGACGGTTTAAGGAGACCTATATAACCGAACAGCGGATGTTTTGTGTTTCAAATCATCTAACCTACCTATGTGACGGCCTAATGGTCAACGTTCGTAACTCCCACAGGAAAAGCTTCAGGATTGATCCCAGGTGGGTTCCAACACGCTCGAACAACTGAATATCCATCATGCATCAGATAAGCACTTTAGCACGTCGGTAGACCCGGTTATAAGTAATAGGGACCTCCCATTATTTAATCGCTTTCGTATGACTTTCCAATCTAGAACTCTACCCGAAATATCCTAGTTTCAAAATTCTAAGGGAGTTCTTGCTTCGAAGACACGTCAGCTGCAATCTGTTTAAGACCTGGCGAGTCAGACCCTTTTTCTAATATCCTATTTTTATATCCCTTACCTTCTGGAATTGATCTAGGAAATCTGGCTGGCAAACACCTCCAAATCAAGTATCGTACCTGATTTTGGTGAACAAAAGTCCTTAAGGAAATATATTTATATAAAACAAAATATTTTAAATTTGAATTTTTTTCTGATTTGTAAATGACTAAAACGTTGAGGAATATTATACAATAATTTTTATTAATTGACCTGTGAAAGATTTTGGGGTTGCTGTTGCTGTTTTTCAGAAAAAAAAAGCTGTATGTCATTTCCAAAGCAGCATGTTTTACTTTGGAAAAGGAATACTTACAACAAAAGGCTACCACCGACAATTACATCATTTATATTGTATCAGGTCATAAGTAAAACGTTCCCTTCTTTTAGCGAAATAAAAGTATCTTTTGTGAATGATTAGGTTGTCGATTGTTTATCACGTTTTATTTTTCTTTGGATGTGAGCTGAGGCTCACTTGAACCTTACTCCATTAATGAGAATGCCGGTCTGCAAAACCGCAGAAATTCGTTTATAAATATAAAATGGGCCGTGCTCACGATTGCCTACAGATTCATTTCACATGATTTAGAGGTGTTTCCAACATGAAGAACCACCATGATGGCGAAATAGAAAAATATTTGAAACTGTTAATTAAAATAATGCTATCCTAGTATATTTTTGCATTCAGTTTATTTTTCGACGTTATCTGGAAGTTGAATACTACTCATTGAATATCATTGCATCAGAATATTTTTGTGCATGTCTGAAGCAAATAAAAGTTCACGTGCATATGACTTTAATTTAGATGCATTACGACAAAATATCATTTGTGGGTTTGAACGTAAAAACATAAATTATACGCAATACGGAAATGACTTCGTAAATACTTCCCTTGCTAATTATTTTTGATTTGCAAATGTTCTTTCACAATGAGTAAGGTGGAAATTTCCAGCTTAACAAACATAATGCTGAGTTACCATGGTAGAAACGAGCAAACGTGCAGATGCGGAGCAAAGCAGATTGCAATGACGCAACACCATCAGGTATTGATTTGAATTGCACTGGTGTTGATATTTTTCACACTTTCGAGAACCGATGTCTATCCGCTGGGTAGAATCACAAATTGTCCAACTTAAGTAAAACTGTGAAAATAGCAAAGCAATGAGCATGGAAAGAAATCAATGTTACTATCGTTACCCCAAGTGCAGCCGTCACAGATCTTTTATTTAAGAAATCAGAATTTAAAATTATCCGGGTTCCATTTTGAGGTTTTATTCGTCTTTAGAAGCGCGTCGATGCTGACAGACTTTGCACATCTGGGAGATAATGTGCACTGCAAAGTGCAGCATTAGTTCCGTCGAACTATGGTGTGTTTTTTTAATGTCATTACTAAATTATGCCTATAGCTGAGGTTTTGGAAGATGGGCTACCCAAATGAAATTTTGAAGAAAAATGTTCGTATTATCCAGATAAAAATTCAACTAAAACGCCATTCATCGGACAGTGGAAAATATTAAAGAAGCAGATTATTTATTTGCTTCTAAATGCGATAAACAATAACAAGATTTAATGGAAGGTAAAGAAAAAAGGCTTCATGATTTGAATGTTCTGATAACAGGAAATGCGTTAATAAATTCCTATTCGACACTAAATTTCTCATGCTTACATGCTCTCATCAATGATTTAGATATACTATTTTCCGAACAATGTCTTAGTTTTCGAAAAATGAATTGAAATTATTACTTACACTTTAATGTAGGTAAAAAAAATTCTTATACGGTCTTTCACATTTTTTTTAAATTTAAGCTGAAGTACTATGAAATTCCTTGAACGCCTGTCCGTAGGCTTTATTATGAAAAAAGTTTTCCGAATAAGGAGAAATTATGCATTTGTTTAAATGCACGTTAATAAAATTTGACAAATTGTTCTTCTTATGTGACATTCCGTTCCATTAATAATTTAAAAAAATATCTTTAATAATAACACAAAAGATGCGGGATTTAAATGCGCTTGACCAAGGTTCGCTGCACCGTAAAAATAAGGAAATTCGAGAGAAAGCTCAGAATGTCTTAACCCTCTGCCCTCTTTAAAGGCGCTGGGCGCGGTCAAAGACTTCCCTGTCTTAAACGGATTGGAAGCGGGTGACGCGTTCGCTTCTTATTGTTCCGAAATCGTTTGAGCACGTCATGCATTACTAAGACAACCACTTCATGAAATGTTTACACTTGTGAGAAGCGTTCATACTATCCCTTGTTGTTAACGACTTGGACGCGACCAGTTCATTTCTAATACACGGGAAACGACTTTTAGGCCAGGGTGCTACGCATTATGCAATTCTCATTTTGTGCTCAAAAAGTTAAGGCCCCAATCGCCTTACCTTCTCTCAAATAAAGGAAGCTTCTGCATAGGTGGAGCTAGTAGTACATAATTTTTGTGTTTATAGAGCAGGGATGTTCACACATTTTGGGTCCTACGGCTACTTTCGATCTTAGTTCACATTGGAGGTTGACTAATAAATTAACTGACGAAATTCGTAAGTAGGCGGGGACCTGGCAAGTACATCATATCAAACACCACAAAATGAAATAATTACCTATATTTGAAGGGTAGAAAATGCATTTAAAACAATACAAAAAGAATAAGTAAAAAAAATGAATAATGAAAATCCTCTTCAATCAATGGGAAAGAGGAAATATATTCAAAATAAAAACGGAGAAATTTGGGCAACTGTAACCAAGTAAAAAATGTGAATTTCTTTTTTGGTGTAAGTTCCCTTACATTACAATCTTCGAGGCATATCTCTTTAAAAAAATTAATGCTCCAATAACACACAAGCTTATTTTAATAAAACTTGAAACCAAACAAAGTAATTAAAATAATAACAGAATAATGTTTTCTTATTTTTGCAATAACATTAAAAAATATTCAATTTGCCTTTCAGATGTAGGCAACCTTACCCTATTTTTTTGCGGACACATGACAGTAAAGTCCATGAAGGACATGGTCCATCCTATCATGTTGCAACTCATACGATGTTACTGCAATCCTCAAACAGCTGAGCAAATGGTCGTCACTTATATGATTCCTGTCTTTTGTTTTTATCGCTTTCATTGTAGGAAATAAGGATTCACAGAAGTTAGAAATAAATATTTTCACTTATGGACCTAAATACCATTACGCACTTTATAATCCATAGTTGATAGGTCGATATGTGAAGACTTGTTTTTACGTCCATAAGTGAAAATATTTACTTTACCTATAGCTATAGAATTATCGGTGTGAATAATCACTACATGACCCGGAAACACAACTTTTGGGGTCATATAATACATTTCCTTATTCACAGAAGTAGTTGACCCAAAAGAAATTGTGAATATGAAACGCCAAATTTTGAATGTTCGAATATGATTCGTCATATAACACCTGCCAGAATTCTGCACTACCACTATCATTAGCTCTTGCTTTCAAGAATAGGTTGCTGCGCAGCTTCACTATTTCTTCTTCAATTTTAATTGAATCTCCGTCTACTAGCTCTGCTTTATTTGAAGTCAAATCGGCCACATCATCCCGTGTTTATTTCCATGAATGGAAAAGTCATGAATGCCACAACGTTCTCTAGCTTTGAAAATTCAGAGAACCTTCTTTCTCATTCTCTGTGCAAAATGTCCAATTGCTTTGCAAAGCACTCGAAGTTTGGAGATGTACTACACTCGGGAGCTTGTTTTATACACTTAAAGATTCTTAAGTCGCCGCTTCTCAGCTGAGTTCCGAATAGCTTGATACTTTCCTTGAAACTTTTGATCAAGCTCATAAGTGTTATCAGGGATCATTTTTTTCCTTGCAACCCGCGATACAATTCATTTACGTTTTAGGTTATATCACAAAGAAATGATAGCTTCATTAACCATTGTTTATCTTCCAACTGATCGTAATTCTCTCCTCGTGATTTTAGAATCGCTTTTATTTCTGGAATGAGACTGCTAAATCTCTTTAAGAACGAAGCGCAAATTAGCCTGCGAACATCGGTGTGTAGGAGATCGGCATGCTTGGTTCCTCATTCTTTAAGAAAAGCTCGAAACGTGAGTCTTTAAAGTCTTCTGGATTGAATTGAGTTCAGAATTTTAAAGCCTGTATGCATAACATCATTTGAACTCAAAGTTTTAGAGCACAAGACTTGCTGATGGGTAATACAGTGATACGACCTGACGGAAGTTATATCTTCGTCATCTCTGCACAATGTGATGAAGCCTACTTTATTTCGTAATAGAGCTGGTGCGCCATCGGTTGTTATGGATCAGAAACTTCATGTCGGTAATATACGATTTAAGATCATTGTAGATATCTTCAACTTGCGTCTGTTCCTTCAGCGGGATCATTGTTAAAAGCTCTTCTCTGAACGTCCAGTCGAGAAACACCATTCTAATGAAAATACTTAGCTGATCCGTGTCAGTAAAATCTGTAGACTCATCGAACTGCAGAGATAGAAAATTGCACTTACGTAAATCCTCCGTTAACTGGTTTTCTAAGTTTCGCTCATAATTTCCGTTCTGCTGATCACAGTGTTTCGTGGTAGTGATACGTCGTTAATTGTTGAAAGTATTTCTGATTTATTTTTAATATCACTGAAACGAAGGTCTTGTGCTTTACAGAAAACCTTTTTGATGAGTTCTCCGTCTTCAAATGGTTTGTTTCCTTTCATAAATACTTCAGTAATTTTGAATGACGCTATTAATGTCATTGCTTCTGTCTTACTGTTAATTTTTGTGAATGCAGACTACTGAGTGCTCAAATTCGACTTAAGTTGAAGAACTCAAGTCTTTCGAAGTTTACCAAAATTTGGGGAAATGGTAGCTAATGATTTGTGAACGGTTCCAAAATGTCTTTGTACATTCGCTTTCTTAGGTAATTCAACACTGAATTTACAAATAAGACAAATACACTTATGTTTAACCATAATAAATAAAAACTCTTCCTCCCATTCACTGTGATAAAGATAAGTGTTTGCTTTCTTACTTCTACTGCCTGTTGCACTGATTTTGGTCAGAATGTAACGAATAACGCGGAACTCACAGTATCAAACATCAACAATATACTCCATTGAACTCCATTGAGTCCACTGCAACGCTGTCTCTCCACGCCAAAACTCCGACGCTCATGCGCAGTGCGAGAGCGCAGCAGTCAGGGAATATGGTGAAGATATGACACAGCCGCCTCCGTGTCCTAACGTATTTTCAGAGCACTGGAAACCAAGTAAATCCGTCGCGTTTCAAAAGGCCTGGATCCCACTTTTAAGTTGCCATCACAATGGTAACCATACTAAAACCCCTCAAATAATATGATTTTTCTTCGAGGGCTACAATTTTCGACCTGCGGTCGAAGCTTTATCCATCGCTGGTTTAGAGGTTACGCAAATTTAGAAGGCACCTAGTTATTTATGTTGCAAAATTATACGGGATTGGATGGGCTGCTGTCAAATGAACGACCGGATTCAAAGGAAAACATGCCAGAATTTTTCTTTTTGAATTATTCAAAGAGTTGCAATAAACTGTGGTCTTATTATCCCCTGTTTCTAAGTAAAAGGGAAGATTGAAGGTGAAAAATACTGGTATAAGGAATCGTAAACTAAAATACCTCTATAATAATCCTTGCGCAAATATGTCAAGATATTTGAGGTAAATTTATGATAAAAGCTATAATCAAATGCTACGTATTTATTGTCTAATTTCGTATTTCAAATAATTTAACATTCGCGAACCACTAGATATATTCGCCGGCCAGAACATCGCACGCTTTCTATATATTCTCTTCGGAATGCGTATTTCATTGTATTAGGTCATTTCACCCTCATTATTCATGATGTTGTTTATCATGTGCTATGGTGATTGCTACATCTAAAGGATCGTTGGGCGATGCCTTCTGTTTTAGTACTCGTACCCGGGATAACAGTTCGCTCAGGTTGAACCGCACTTTAGATCCTTCTGGAATGCCTACACAAATATTCAAATTTTAGTATATGGATTCAGTCTTCGAGAAGTAAATATTGTCACAGACCAGTGAAGTTGGTTTACACTACTCAGATTCAGACAACTATCAAAGTAATGACATACAGCATACGGAAAAGTTTTCTGAGTCCGAAAGAAATGCATGAAACTTTTGTTTCAGGTATAGGAGCTTGGCAGTCCTCGTCCAATTGATGTGTTGCAATTGCGGAAATTGTCCATAAAAACATGTCATAACTTCTTAATATTTCTCATTACGTTGCATACCTACGGTAATGCAGCAAATCCTTAGCCGGCCGGAATAACCTGCTACATTTAGACCATGTGGATGACAAAATCTGCGAAATTAGATTCCGCAACAGTTATTTATAGACTGATTTTCCTTCATCTCCAGGCCCAATTGCTATGCTTCCGAAACAAAGACCGCGGCATGAAGCGAAGGTTGATGAACTTTCTTCAGAGGTTGCATGGAACTACCGATCTCGTTGTCCCAAAAACAGAAAAGAAACATATCGTCGTTCACTACCAGCCGTCAGCTTTGGAAACCCAGTAGAAAATGAAAATGTCCCAGTGGATGCGTTTGTACCATCAGAACTTCGGCGAGAAGGTAAGAAATGTGAAACGCCGAACTTATCCTTTTCGGAAGTCATATAAGGATCAAGGCCGATCTGTAACCAGTTTTCTGGACCATGATATCTACTAGAATCAAATACTTAGTCACGAATAGCTGATATTTCAGTTCTTTCAATTTTCGTCCCGAAGTTCACGAATCTTGAAAAGCTGCAATTGCTTGATCAGATACGTACAAAAATAACGTGGAATTGGTAACGCTGTCCTTGATTTATGATGAATTTTTCAGGAACTTTTGCAATTGTATCAGCTTAATTTCCGTTTACAGCAGATTTCCATCTGTATACCGGATTGCTTGTGTATATTAAAAAGGGACAACTTGTTGATACAGTAACAAATCTCAATGCAATAGGCCAAATTATTCGGACCACCGCGAGTGGTATCAAATCACTAAATTTTAATTAGTTTTTCTGATTTATTTCCTGTACTTCTGAAATTAGCCCAGCACTACAGATGCAATAACATTCAGTCATCATAAAGTTTACATTTTGTTGATATTTGTTGAGTATTATTTTTTTCCAGCCTTCACGACTTCTAACCAGCAAACGGAGACCCAGAAAAAGAAAAGAAGAGTATTAGCTTATTTCTTTCATGGAATTTGTCGTCCTCGCAGTTCGTTAGACATAGCTTCCAAAAACATCAGCTGATTGGACGTATTAGAGACACCTCACGCGTTGAAATGCTCTCACCTTTCAAGATAGATTTCCAGTTTTGAACATTCAAAATTAGGCTTAATTTCTATCTTCAAATTCTTTTTTTAAACCCTGATTATCATCAAACCTTCCACATAACAGCTGTCTCAACATCGTTTGAAAAATTCTAACGTGTCTACATATCTTTAGGCCTTAAAACGTTTCGGCAAACATTCCGAGGTTCATCAGTACCGTTTCGCAGGCCCATTGCTGTTGTACAGCGTATCTGGATGATAGTATTTCGCTTATATTATAGTTGATGAATAACTCGTTCGTGTGCGTACAATATGCGAATCTCTTTCTGTTTGGAAGAATTTCCTTCGTTGTACAAATATTTTGAACGAAACAATTATAAAATAATGCTTATACTTTTGAAGAAGCTGACAACTCTTATCTTAATAAGGTATCTCATTCATGACAACACATCAGCTTAAGAATTTTTTTCGAGAATACACAAATTGTAAATCGTTCAGAGATCTACGCCTGTGCCTTTGATATTACTGTTCCTTAAACATACAGTGTTTTGTACCCATCGATATAGAGAGGAAAATCAAACATGACCACATATTTTTAAAGCCTCAGTGTATATGGGTATCAAGATAACATTATACTAAATACATTAGCGTAGTAAAATTCGCCCCAAATAAGACATTTAAAGATTAGGATGATGTCACCGAAGACATGCTGATTATTGTTAGCGTGTAATTACACAACAACAAAAAATCAAAGTAAGTGCAATGTGAACTACTTACAATACATATACACCTGAGACATCAAGATAGCAAGAAAGTTCTAATTTAAAGGATTTTTTTGTTTTGCTGCTGCATATTCCTCGGATGTTTATGTCAAAGTCTTTTGTTTCTTTAATGTTCAATGAAATGTACATTTGTAGCTGGTGAGCGGTATTTTATTTTTAAATTGAAATACATTACTAAAACATTTTCTAGATTTTAAGGTTTCATGGCATGTGTTACCTGAACTAGTATTAGAGTGAGTTCATACTCACACATTTACGAAAATTAAAAGCTATGCAATTAAAAGCAATGTGACTGTTACATCTTTTAAAATGATCAGATTTTTTTCACCGAGTTAGCAGAATCCTGAACTTCTGTTGCATAAGTACCGCATGTCCAACATTGCTGATTTAATGCAAGGCAAATGAAAGTCTACTTTGTCAATTTCTTCAATCAATTGTCGTACAGCTTAGAGAACGCAGTTCTTTCTGCGAACCACCGTTGACACTAGAACTCCTAAGCGACCGTCCCCAAATTGGGGTTTGAACAGTTATCTAGGAAACAGCAAGGATTGCCAAGGGGATGCATACAAAATCATATCTGACTTATTACATAGACAGAAAAGCATAAGCATCTGTACTCTGTTGTAGATCGGTGACGTCTTTCGTCATTGTAAATATACTTCCCTTTTATTATATTAACACGTAGCCCCCTTTACAACCCGTGGTGAATCCTGGGAAGCTGCAACTACTGGTTCATATATATATATATATAAGAATGACTTGTAATTGCTGATACCCATAAGATATATATATTCGAAGTACAGAAGAAATGAGGTGGGTCTCCTAAGCCATTCATCACTGGTAATGTTTTGGTCAGGTTTCTTGCTAAAAAATATAAATGCAGTGTATACCATCAACGGAATGCCGCAGACAGAAGCCACTTGTTCCAAAGTATTGTGAAGCAGGCAAACGAGCCAGAGCCCAAATAACAAAACAAGAAGTCCGTGTATGCAAATTGTGCTGACACCAAGGGCTATCTTCCGAACTGATGAAGGTACAAAAATGTAATACCACTTGCTTTAAAGCTTAGAAGAACTATTATTTCTAATAAATTGTCTGAATGGACCATGGACTAATGTCGGAGAAATTAGGAAATGAATTTACCCTGAGAGCAAGTAAAATAGTGAGGCAACTAGTGAAAATGAAAGTACCTCGGAACTTATATTTTATATTGCAATAACAGCAGTAAGATGGAATTTCTAAGCACATAACATAAAAAGGAGTACTATTTCAAATATAATAGACTATTTTAGTAATTTGCATATATTCATTTATCTTTAAACTTTGTAAACTTATTCATCTGTAAACTTTTTGCTAAGAATTATGGGCGCATGTCACTTAGGACTCCAGTGGATGGGGTGACAAAAAAATAAGTGTATGAAAATCAGAAATTCTTGTATATAGTATAGGGCACAGTAGTAGCGAAAACAAACCCAGGAAAGAATGGCAAAGGTGATCCAAGAATATTTAGGTAAAATACTATGTGCTACAAAAAAGGAATCTTGTTAATATAAGAAAACGGATGTGCTTGTACGAGGATATTGACGAAGATGTCATTGCATTCTAATAAATTGGAGATGCTATTCTGTAAACGCAGTAAGCCGAATTCCAATTTGAAATTAATTTTTATTTCAATTTAATTTTTTTGAAACAGAATCTCTGACAATCCCTGGTGTGTTTCCAAGGTTTCTGTTACAAAAGCATATTGTTGTCGCACCCCTTAGGGTTCCAAGAGCCGACGGACATCAGCAAAAAGCCAGTACATTATGACCACCTACTAAGAAGCTGTAGGACTCCCTTTAGCCCGCAAAAGAGCAGCCACTCGGTGTGGCATCGATTCGATGAGGTGGAACAGATACACTGGGTTATCTGGTACCACAATGTCAACAGCAGGTCGTCCAGTTCCCGTACATTTCGGGGTGGCGATGATATAGCGCGTAGCCGCTTTTCCAAGTCGAATAACAAATGTTACATTGGGTTCCTGTGAGGTTAATATGGAAGACAGGTCATTAACGAAAGGTCACTAGCATGTTCCTCGAACCACTCCTTGAGGATTTTGGCAGTGTGGCATGACACATTATCCTGTTGGTAATGGCCATCACCAGCAGGGCACACAGTTGCCATGAATAAATGAACTTGGTCCGGAACGATGTTCAAATACCTGACAGAGATCAAGTATTGTGCTGTTTGGATAATGGGGCCTAAAGTGTTCCAAGGTAACATCATCCACATCATAGCCCCGCCAATACCATAACAGGCCTGTTTCAGCCTAACAGTGCACCCATATACCATAGAATACGTTGGTAATCGGCGTATCCCCGCAGGGCCCTATAAATGATGCATCAGTAATCTTCATTAGTCAGACCAGGCCACTTTCTCCTAATCATCTACGGTCCCATCTCGATTATCTTTGGCCCATTTGATGCGCTGTTGGTGAAGACGTACAGTGAGCATGGTGACCCTGTGGATCTTCGGCTATGCAGGACCATGCGCTGAAGGCTGCGAAGAAGTGTGAGCTGCGACACATTGCCACGACAGCCGGGCGCACTGTAGCCCGGCTGCCGTAGTGAACATTGTGTGACAATCTCCGCGCCCCTCTGGCATCAATGAGCTACAGACGACACAAAGGGTGGACGATGGTTAGTCGTTTGGCCATTTGTGCAGCGCGATTGATACGTATTCACTACAGCATCATGTGAACAACCCAGAAGTCCCGCCGTTTCCGAGAGTGTAGTTCCATAGCACCGGAACCAAACTTCGATGATTGCCAGTTCCATTTGTCCTTTATCAAACTCCGATAAATCAGCAGCTTTTCATATTCCTACTGCGAACACTTTACTGACCGAAAGCCGATCCTCGGGTTGTATATATACTGCTCTGTGAACGTCCCCTACGCCATTGCTCGATCTGCAGGCGCGCTCATTTCTCTGGGTGATTGGTTATAATTAAATGGATCATTATTGTCTGGTTAATTGAACATGGAAAAATACCGATTCCGAGTAAAATACAAATAGATTCCAACTTGCTCGAAACCATTCATTCGAGACTGTCTTCACACATGACCCGAACACACACACAAAGTCTTTGCGTCAGATTATGCAGAATTTTTGTTTGACACGGTGGTACATATTTGCACTTAAAAACACCTGTAACGTTTAATCTGCTGGTATGTACTTAATATTGATTTCACACATGGGTCTTTGGAATATTCTCTAAATTTAGTCTCAAAACAGCGGAAGGGAATTTTTTTAACACAAAATTTTAGCTATCAAACTGCTCGCAAAAGTTTCTCGTTTTTCGTTTTAAACTAATCAATGACTTTCCTATCTGTATCAAAAGATTCCTTGATATAGATAAAATTCACCACCATTAAACGGCTGGTCTTGCTCAGTTGTTAATAATCTTGTCTGTAAGTTTAAAATAAGATCGTTATTGACCACTTTGAGTATGACCTACTGCAGGAAATAAAAAAATTGCACATGGATGTGCATAAAAAGAAATTTGCAAATTTTGGCAGGCATTACAACTAAAACGTTTATTATAGCAACGAACTGGAATTATAAAATTCTGTTTTACGGTTCCTCTTTGGTATGTTTTTCGACAATGTATGCTGATGGTTTCATCTTGCCACTGTTAGCTTTATGCTGAAAGAACTTTCTTCCTACTCATGCAAAGGACCCTCGTTTCAAATCTCTGTCTCTACCTGCCTGACAGAATGTCCTCAAAAACCCTCAAATAATAAACGGCTGAAAACAGACAATTTTTTTTAACTGGTTATATCTGCCGAACATTACGTATGAGAAATAGATGACGTCTCTGTAACATTTGCTTAAGTCTATATAAACCTAGGCGCAACGCTAGACTATAGATTTATTGATATTTTTATAACGCATTTCAGTGTGTAGAAAATAAATAAGTGGTTCCGTCCATTGCGGAAACCGACAGCACGTATGTCACGAAAAGTACATGCGGAAATAATAATTAACTGCACTTAGAAAAATTTACTCAAAACTGTAGCGAGAAGGTGATCTTTAAGTGGTACTGTACTGTAAACAAAATGTAATTTGGATGGTATTTTAATGACCCAAACTGATTTTCTACCTGAATACCCAGCGCGCATTAATAAAACATTTTAAACGCTTCAGATGTTTTATTTCTCAGGTAAGTGTGCTTGAAAATCTTATTCCCAAAAGATAAACCTTGTTCTCAGCATTCTATCCTTTAAATAAGTTATATACATATATATATTTATAATTAATAAAATTTAATATCTATCCTGGGTTTAATCAAACTAGTGAAATGTCTTTAATCAGGCCAAATTTTTCAAGATAAGGATGTCGATAATGTCCTTCTAATGCATTGTCGAGAAAGTTCATTTCTATGTTTACAATACATGTACACCTAGTTGCTATAGTTACAGATGTATGACGGTCGCATGCTTGTACATATATGGTCTTGTTCACTGCAGGTTGCTTTTTAGCTTGATTATGAGTCTTGTGAAGACTTGAAAGATATTGCCTGTTTTTTAAAGTTGCTTTTATCTGTACATACCAGCTTTGGATGTAAATAAATATCTTACACACTTGAAGCATGCGTGTATTAGATGGAAGTGTTGTAAATCGTGCTTAGAAAGCTTTACGTAAGATTAATTCTATGTTGCACGAGATATATTGCCTCTCACCATGCAAACAAAAACTTATGCTGTTATGTGGTACAAGTGTTTCCGAAATGTCAGAGAATTCACAGATCTTGTATAGTATAATAATTACATAACTTTTATTAATTTAACGTTATTAATATTATATGTATATATTATTCGTGGGTTGTTCGCGTTTATACATAATGTTGTTCACGTTTATACATGAACCTCCCTTACACTCTTTGTGTCATCTACTAGGAGGACATCTTACGTCAATGCTTTTCCGCCGAATTTTGAAAATTTAAACTTTGATGTGCGCAACGTTTGACTCACCTTGTACGTGTACAGGAAAGAAGGTTTTCACCGGACAGTTTCTTAACTGGCTCAGATGTAACGGAAGAGGTCTGTTTCCGAATCTGTTTTTCTAGCATGTCTCATATCTTCTAAATGCGTTTCTAATCCAGAATTTGTGGTGTTCAAGGATGATGCCGGCATTCGCCGTCTTGCTCTCTGAACTACTGCTGAACATATCTTACGCGATAATAATTTCAACTTATGCAACGCTCTAACGCCAAAGTTTAAAATTATAAGATCACTGCAAATGACTATCGAATTTCACCAAGAACAACGTGCGAGCTCAAACTTAATTTGAAGAAAAGTTATTTCACTTTGTAATCTGAAGGTAACTTCTTTCTGTTAATTTCTTACCCTGAAGGTGAAACAACTTCAGGGAAAGAAACATACGAAATTTTAATACGTGAAAACTAGAAGTCACTTAATGTAGTTATCACGTATTAAATGCAACTAGAATTCTCTTAAGGTACAAAAGCCTACTTACAGGTCCCTTTGAGATGTATGGGTCGAACAAAATACAATAACTTGGAACAGGAATACAAGCAAGACACGGTTAGGGTGTGTTAAGTTTCTTTCCATTTCCTATGGGCCGCTCAACGGAATGTAATTTTAGTGATTTGTTATGCTTAGTCAAACGCGATCAGATTGGAGTGCTTCCGGCATTGTGTGCATAGCATAACATTTAAAACAAGAATGTATCTTAAGTTTATTTCACAAATAACACATTGGACATTAACGCATTTGAATTGATTAACATGAAAGCACACTTCGCTTCTTGAAATAAATAACTATTGAGATATAAAAAACAATTAACTGCAATTACACTGAGCTGCAATTTTTCAACTTTTTTCTGTTGTTTTCAAATTAATAGGTGTATTTGAATGGATGTTTTGCGCAGATTCCGAAAATGACCTTCAAAATTCCGTATCACGTCAGGTTTTTTCACAAATGGCGGAAATGTGAAAATTAAAAAAAAAGGTATTTTTTAATGACATTTCTATATGGCAACGTTTGTAACGTGTGAAAATGTTCTCTGGAGGGGCGGAATGATTGTTTAAGGAATAGATAAACATAAATACATATTCATAAGCAAACATACCTAACAATCGCCTCTGGGCTCCCCTTCAAACTTCCTCTTTTTGGATTGTCTTCGGTGTGCGTCCGTTCAGTCTCTGTTCAACATCCAACAATAGTCGGCCATCATATGTACAGTCCACTTTCCTTGGTATCTCTTTTCCAACACTTCAATATCCTGATGAAAGCGCTCGCCATGTTCTTCCGAAAAATCACCAAGATTGTTAGGAAAGTAATTTAGATGAGCATGAAGAAAGTGAACTTTGAAGCTCATGTTGCAACCAAGCAGTTCAAAGCATTCCAGCATGTCCTCGACTAAAGTGGTGTAATTTGACAGCCTTCGTGCTCCCCAAAAAGTTGTGTACCACATTTCTGAATGCAGTCCATGCTGACAATTCACACTCACTCATGGTTTCCTCGAATATGTTCTCTGCCATTAATTTTCGTATTTGAGGGCCAATGAAAATGCCAGCTTTAATTTTTTCAGACGTGATTCATGGAAACTTACCACCAAGATACTGAAAGCATTTACTGTCCCTGCTTAAAGCTGTCACGAATTGCTTCATTAAGCCAAGTTTGATGAGTAAAGGTGGTCACAGTATTTTCGAGGGATAAACCAGTGGAACTGAAACAATATTTTTTTCGCCAGGTGTGAATGTACATCTGACTGGATTCTGCTGCCGAACCCAATGTTCCGTCCTTACTCTGCAGTCTCAATCACACAAAACGCAAGGACATTTGGAATATCCTGCTAGTTGACCGAGCAATATTCCAATCACCTTGAAATCCCCGCACAAAGACCATTCATGAAACTTGTACTACACACTTTTCAGCTGTAATTTAAGGTATCTCGTATGTCTCTTTTAAAGTCACAGAATGTGCTACTGGAATGGATGGATGGATGTTAGTACTGTGTAATAAAACACCTTTTAAACTGGATTTGCTGGCATCTATGAACAACCTCCACTGTCCTGAATTGTAATTAATGTTGAAGTATTTCATGACTGCAGGAATGTCACGACAATATACCAAACCGCCTTCCTCAAAAAACGGAACTAATTCTGCTTCTCGGTGTCTGTACCAGGAGAATCTCGTATTAGGACATAGTAAATTCTTTTCCTGAAGTCGTGATCCTAAAAGCTCTTCTGCGTCTTTAGGTAAATTCAGATCACGAACCAAGTCATTCAGTTCCTGCTGGGTAAATGGCACTGGGGTTTCATCCTCCATGCTGTCCGGTTGGTACATCTCATCACTTGTATCACCGTCTGAATCGGTGTCTGTTGGGGCTTGATATTGGACGGTGATGGCACAGCGATGGTTTCACGATGGGGCACTGGTCTTATGGCAGATGGGATATTGAGATACACAATGTTACGCTTACTGGTTCTGGTATGGCCCACGATATTCACTGTGCAGAAGTAGCAGTCGTCACTGTGATTTTTTGGCTCACGCCACACCATGGGTACACCGAACGGCATTGATGCCCTTTTTCCGCTTTTCCAGTTCCTCAACCCCTCCACACATTCACGGCACACATTGTGAGGAGACCAAACTTTGTCCTGATCTGCTAGTTTAATGCCGAAGTATTGAAAATAAGCATTTTCACGAAATACGTAATATTTTGCCTCTGTTTTTTTTGTGTCGTATAACAGCCACATATATAGCAAAATATGTCTGCATGATTTACACAACAACGTGAAGCCATTGCTCACCCCACAAAAGAACAACCGAACGGGACCAGTCCCTTCTTTGCACTGACTAGTGTAACACGGTCTGCCCCGAATGGCGCCACATGTGACCAATATATTAAAAAGGGAGCAGTGGCGTGAAGTATGAGTCATACTGCCGTGCCAAGATAACATTCTCTCATGTTCCGCCTTTGTGAGTGGCGCAAATCGTGACGTCATACATATAAAACTGTTGCTTTTCCATTATCAGCTATATATTTATGTTTATCTATTCCTTAAACAATCATTCCGCCCCTCCAGTGAACATTTTCGCACGTTACAAACGTTGCCATATAACAATGTCATTAAAAAATAACGTTTTTTTTTATTTTCACATTTCCGTCATTTGTGAAAAAGCTTTACGTGGTACGAAATTTTGAAGGTCATTTTCGGAATCTGCACAAGAAATCCATTCAGATACACCTATTCATTTCAAAACAACAAAACCTTTTTTATTATTGTTGTATGTCTGAAAGTACCACAGAAGTGGTATTCAAGTCAAGGGAATATTGTTATCAAAATTTAGTATGGATAATTCATACAAGATATAGAAAACTACAATTCTTCAGGAATTCAAGAAGAACAAGTTGTTGTAAATGATGAAAAGAAAGAGAAATGTTTTAGATAAAACTGTGTAGATTCATATTATAACATCCTAGATCAAGCGTATTGTTATTCCTGGTTTTTGTTTTATACATTAATTTAACGAGACACAAATTATCATCAAATTGATAACAAAGAACAGTACACCAATTAAGTAGTAAATAGTAGCACTGTACCAGTTATCCGATTTATTGGAGCAGGAAATGGACACATTAGCGTTTCAGAGGTGTCACATATCAACCACATGGCTTTTTCAAGGAAGTTAGACAGAGACTGCAACTGAAAAATAGAACGCATTAACAATTTGAACGCAGAAACTTGACTAGATTACAATGGATACGACGTTATATTCATTTAAAGATATGACGCATCACGTTGGCTGCACGCGCGGTATCCTGGTAGGCAGAAGGTTTTACTTGAAGAATCGGTTTCAAATTCGTGCGACCTCGAGTGAGGCGCAATCATTGCAAGTATCACTGTTGGTAATGATCTCCAAGGTTACCCGAATGGCTGTACTTTTAGGGGTAGAATAGGTAGCTAATTTCTTTATATCGTCCCACATAGGTGTAGCGCACTTAAATTTCATTTCTCTGGATAGTGCCGTGGCAACTTTACCACATTTTGTGACTGTATTATGTTCGTTGAAAAGAGACAAAAAAACAAAAACAAAAAAGAAACACATAATACGGTAAAGTAGCCACGGCACTATCCGGAGAAGTAAAATTCAAGTCCTCTACTCGTATGTGGGACGATATATAGAAATTAGCTACCCCCTATACCCCTAAATTCGGGAAACCTTGGAGATCATCACCAACAGTGATACTTGCAATGATTGCGTCTCACTTGAGTTGCCACGAAATTGGAACCAGTTCTTCAAGTAAAGCCTTCTGCCTACCAGGATACCGCGCGTGCAACCAACGTGATGCGTCACATCTTTAAATGAATATAACGTCGTATCCATTGTTGTCAAGTCAAGTTTCCGCGTTCAAATCGTTAATGCGTTCTATTCTTCAGTTGCAGTTTCTGTCTAACTTTCTTCAAAAAGTCATCAGGTTGATGTGTGAAAACCTGGAAACGATAATGTGTTTACTTCCTACGCCACGAAATCAGATCACTAGTACAGTGTTATTATTTACGAAATTATTATCGATTGTATTTTTCGATATCATACTGTATATGAATTTGCAATAGTAAAAAACGATATCCCATTTTTTATGATTGTGAGTAATCACGGATCTCTAATATGGCTGATATGTTCCGTGGGATACGCGAAATGGTCACGGGATATATGTTGGTCGTCACATTCTGTAGTCCTCCGAAATTCCGGAGTTCATCGCCTCAGGCCACTTCGTCAAAACTTCGGCGCTTTTGCAAATAGGATTGTGACTCGCTTAGAGAACAGTATACATACAATGGGTCGATGATTCGCTCAGCTTAAGTAACATACTGAGTATTCCAAAAATCTCTTAATCCTGTTTCTTTTAATCAAATTCTGATTTCTAATGAAAGTTGTTTTGCTGATTGGTGATGATCCATAAAAGAACGGTTGCTACTATGTTGTTTTTATGTGGGTAAGAAGAGATCCCTTACCTCCCCCGCACAAAAAAAGTTTCTTGCAGGATTGCAGATAAATTTTCAAACAGAAAACGAAATAATTTATCCCTTTCAAGCGTCGGAATGGCGAATGGTGCTAATAAATTCCGAGGAACTGTGTATTGAGGAAAGACAACTCCGTCAGATTAAATACTCAAAACTCTAAGTGTTATGACTTTCCTTTTCGTTGAGCTAAGAAAACTCCATTTCCAGGAAAGCCAAATTCTTTCCATTAGGATCGGAATATTTAAGGGTCTTGCAGGAACGTTTTCGGGATATTTATCCATTTTACGCACATTCTGAATCTTTCTTTTTTCTAAAAAGGAAAAGGCAAGTCAAAATATCATTATGCTAAGTGTCTATAGACAAGCCAAATTTTTTTCAACATTTCGGTCTTCAGATTTTAGCTGCGCGACTGACGATGTTCAGTATGGATGAGCCACTGACTGCAAAAGTCCAACGATCTTCTGGAAGCCGAATTCTGTCCATGCTTATCAGAGGTGTTTCTGGTTTCACTAAGTCCGATAATTGCAGCCTGTAATGTTCTGCTTTCATCCCTTCTAAAAATGGTGATGTTAATGTTAATTATACTAATTGTATTACAGTGTCATAATCAGGACGTCGGAACAGTTTTAAAGTGTTGTGGAATTGATGTGGTTCCGTGAAATTACTAAGAGAATGCGTTTACGCAAATTCACGCATTTCATTCTAAATTCATGTGTGTTTTTGATACAGATTAAGGACTTTTTTCAAAAAGGAATTCCCTCTAATCTATGTAAATTTTACTTCGAACTCACGGAAAAATGTCAATAGGACTGGACTGGTCGGTATATTTTAGGGTTTAAATAGTTTTTATAACTAATGTAGACATTTTATGTTAAAATGCGATTACGTGAAATTCATCATTTGTTTTTGGATTACATTTTGATTTTTGCATTATGTTACGTAAAAGCAGGTTTTAAAATTTACAAAATTCATTTTAATCAGGTTTCTCTGATTGCGAGGTCTATAAGGATCACAAAATGATTTGGATTCTTAAGGAATTCTCTATTTACACTGTTTCCGTTGTAAACACCTTTCAACTGGACTCTTATGAAATTCTTTCGTGATACACAAGCAGCATAAATGCAATTCCTAAACACAAATGGCACTCCAAAAGAATTTATTGTATATTCAAAAAATGTCGTTCCTCGGTTTTGACAAATTGTACAACAGTGTCTTGAAACAGATTTGCTATGTTCTGAGCGCCAGTCTAAAGAATCTTGAAATGTATAATAACAATTGTCCATAGTGTGCTTTACATACTTTAAGCCACAATTTATTATGTAATATGTTTATCCAGCACAAAGGACCTCAAATTCATGAGTTTAATGAAATGTAATTTTTTATAAAATCCTCCCTTAGCGCTTTAAGTATGAACATTTCATAACCGCATTTGTTCGAAATATATCAACACGCATTATGGTAAACTATGAAAGAATCTATTATTTCGAAATGTCATTGAAGAAAATGTCACCAAACAACAACAAAAAACAATTAAAACAGTAATGTCTTAGTTTCAAGGACCACATCGCATGTACAATTTCCAACACAAAACACACAGATTAACTCTTTAACTGGCTCGAACGAATTAACTCGGGGCAGGCAAAATGAGCTAAACTCAGCTCGGATGGATATGTTTGCTGTCAAAAAATGGTCCGACTAAGTCTGAAATGAGTGGACCTCCGTATCAGAAAGTGCTGTTTTCCTGTTAGCTTTAAAATAGTATAACTGTACTAGAAATCCATATTTATTGGCGTAGAACTGAAATCAGTATGCTGCCTAACTTCATTTAAAGCTATCTGATTAATGTGAAGAATCCTGGAAACTTTGATTTCTGTTCTACTCTAATAAATTAAAATTACTAGTACAATTTCCCGATTTTAATTATACACTGACGGGAAAAAAATCCCGACAAAAAGAAGGGGTTGTGTTAGATAAACGACAGTTGGTAGGCGGAGAGAGTACATCTGTAAGATAATGTCTATCCAAATTTCGCGCTCGACGCATACGTGTGGCGCTGGTAGTGCCCCTCGGAACATGCAAAGCAGGTTTGCTGTAAATACGCGCTGTAACTTTCGTGAGCGTTAGTTATCGTTGAGTATCGACGTAGTGTGTTGGTGTTAGTCAAGAATGCCTTTAAGAAGACGAAGAAGCCATTATCAACAGCTCACGGAGTTTAAACGAGGTCGTGTAATAGGGCTACGAGAAGGTGGATTTTCTTTCCGCAATATTGAGTGCGTGCGACATGGTCGACCACACGAAAATATAAGCTGCCGGTCAAGACAGAGGAGCTGTAATGCGTTCCGTGAGCACATTGAGCAGAGGTAGTGATTTCAGGGACGTTAAAATAGGACTGATGATCGGATTCTGCGCCAAGAGTGGAGACATCTCAGAAACAACAGACTTCGTGCGTTGCTCGCGAACTGCTGCAGCAAGGGCGTACCAAGAATGGACCACTGACACAGCAAGTACCTCCCGACGTCATAACTGTGGAGTCCCAATGACATCGATATCGGAAGTGACTGGTAAAGGGTAATCAACGCGCAACAGTGCAGCAATGACTATGCAAATGAAGGCTGGGACAGCCAGGTACGTGTCCCCGATAACAGTAGCGCGAACTGTGTTACGCATGTGTCTTCCGGTACGACGCTGCGTCAAGGAACCTTCTTAAACCAGGTCCATCGGCAACGACGCATAGAACTCACATGGGACTACCGTCATTGGACAGCAGATGGTTGCTTTCTCCGACGCATCAACGTTTCTACTAAACAGGAGCGACGGGTGGTACCGGATACGGCATCAGACCCACAAGAGCAAACACACGTACACTCTTCCGGTCAAGAACAGGCCGACGGCGGCAGTGTGCATGTCTGAGTGTTCCTCAAATAGAACTCGTCGCTCTTTCCACGTTTATAAGTGAGTCACGGAAGTGTTCTTATCGGAAGCCACCGGGAATCGAACCCACGGTCTTCCAGTTATGCGCCGGACATGCTTCCACTGAACCACAGCGGCCTCGAAATTCTCCTCCCTCACATACGACAAACTGCCAAACCACCTGGCAGGTTGCTTCCTTTTGAGCCCCGCACAATGCTGGGGATTCACTAAAGGATAAGTTATAATCGGCCGCCACAGGGATCTTAACCTCGGCCGCCTCCAGGTTTGATTCCTGGTGCCGGTCGATGATAATTTTACCGTGACTGACTTATAAACGTGGAAAGAGCGTTGAGTTCTATTTGATGCTCCTAATCCACGTCAACTGCGTATTTATTATTTATTATTTATTATTGTCTGAAGGATGTTTTCCTGCTTTGACTTGGGACCGTTGGTACCACTGGATGGGTCCCTGAAAGCTGATGTCCATTTTCGCTGACCACATGCATCCCTTCACACTGGACGTTTACCCTGGTGGTGATGGTCTTCACCAACAGGAAAATGCTGTGAACCACGTCGCTAAAGATTTGCGTGACTTGTTCCACGAACACTACAGCGATGTCTCCCTTCTTCATTGGCCAACTAAGTAGCCCGACCTCATATCTATAGGGCATTTCGGAGACTATTCGGATCGAGAAGTTCGACGTGCCGACCCACAATCATCTCATCTCCGGGACCTACGTGCTTTGCTGCAGTCCGAGTGGTCACTTGTGCCGCTGGCAACCTTCCACGGCTTCCTTTCTTCCATGCCACGCCATCTAGCCGCTGTCATCCTGGCAAAGCATGGTTATTCCCATTACTAGGTAGGTGGTCATATTATTCTGGTACGACTCTGTATATTTTATGTTATTCCAATGGAATTTTACAAAATAAAGATTTAAAACTTGTATTTGTAGTTATGTTTTCGTAAAAGGAATTAATTACAAATATCATTTTGAAAACCAGAAATGCCACCGATGATCGGACTTTTGATTAAATTAACGGCATTCACTAGCCCTAAATGCATTTCGAAAGAAAAGTTCAATGCAAAATAATATTATGTCAGAATAAAATTAATGTGTTTCTGAAATTTCCACTTCCTATTTTTTCCCCAATTTCTACGTTTTTACTCCATTGTTACACACATCTTTGTAGTCTGTAATTTCATAGTGGTAGTTACCATTCAACTAAAAATGTAACACAGGGGCGACCGTTCATAAAAATCATTGAAGCTGCAAATTCCACAGTTGAAATTTGTTATACTCATTTTCTTGTATACAAAAGCCTCAGTAACCCTAAACATAACAAGTTAAATCTTTCGGTTCGATATGTGTTGAATATTTTACGAAATAGTGATTCCATATTATTGACTATTTGACGATGGTCACTTTCACCCCTCTTGTTGTCACCCTCTTTTTCCTGTCTATTTCACCTTTAAGCACAAGTTGCCTTGCTAGAAACTGGACAAATAACACAGAGCTAAAAAAGGCCAATGCTTCCATAATGGTCGAATGCTGGTTTTAAAGAAGTCGCACTTCTCTAGGATATTCCAAACCAGATATGGTACAAATGATCATTCATTTCGTTATGTGCGTAAAAGTAGCAATTGAGGTTCAAAAGAAGATGCAATTACTTCAACATCTGGTGCCTGAACTACCTTATAAACTGAAATTAAAGGAGTTGAAGATAAGTGTAAAAGCTTTAACACCTCATTTTTTGCTGCGTGTCTCATACTGTTATGTTTCTCAACGACCAATAAAGTTTTACCTAGTAAAATAAAATTTACACGAAATATATGAAATGCAATTTTAATATACCTTGTAAATTTATATGGAGACAAAATAAGGACAAGATGAAATACGTTATGGATCACGGAAGCACACCCACACACACGCACACATCTAATCTGCGTTGGTTGGTGGTGTCAAAGTTTCAGTGGTTTCAGATACAGACCGCCAAACCGATTCTTTTGGAATGATCGAGTATTCAGATTCGACTTACTTATCCAGTCGTGCTTCCGGTTTACAGAACGATTTCTATCAAGGGAATGGATTGTGAGTCCGATCCTTTCATTCATTGACATTTGATTCCATGGAGCTGGCCGCTGCCTTGGATAGGTACATTCCAGCTGCCGGAGACTGAGGGCCAAGATTTAAGTTGTGGAATCATTTTGGAGGGGTTTGGCCATAACTCACCACGCTGGCCAAGCGGGTTGGTGAGTGTGGGATAGAATTTCCTCTAATCCCGATGGTATAGTTATACCGCTATTGGCGGTCGTCAGAGCCCCTTTAATGGGAACAGGATGCACCACGAGAAGGCGGGGTTGACATTTGTCAAAGAGAGGCTGTGATGTTACGCATCACCTGACCTTACATCCCCCTTTGCTATCACAGGTGTCCAATTACTTGATGGTAGATAGTGTATATATATATCATCATCATCATCATCATTGCCAAATATTTTCAATCCACTGCTGGACGAAGGTCTCCCCAAGTTTCCTCCACAACGGTCTGTCTTGTGCCAGTCCCCTCCATGTCACTCCTGCATACTTCAGAATTTCATCCACCCATCTTTCATGTGGTCTTCTTCTGGGTCTTTTCCTGTCCCTTGGAATCCAATCTAAAATTTCGGCTGTCCATGGATGGTTTGTTCTTCTGGCAGTATGTCCAGTCCATTGCCATTTCAGGGATTTAACTCTGATCATGATGTCTTCCACTCTTGTCATTTTTCGGATCCACGAGTTCCTCTTCTTATCTCTCCTGGTTACACCAAGCATGCACCTCTCCATGCTGCTATGAGTTGTCTGCAGCCTTTGTATGTCTCTTTTAGTTAAAGTATAGGTCTCCGCACCATACGTAAGCACTGGAAGGATGCATTGATCAAACACTTTTCTTTTGAGACATAATGGCCTACTGCTCTTGAAAATTATGCTGTTTCTCCAGGCAAGTTTTGTACGACGATTAATTTCTTCACCAATGTGACCCTCACTTGATACCTGCTGTCCAAGATAAACGTACGTTTCTGTTATCTCCAGCTTTTCTCCATCAATCGATAAATCTTCATTTCTTGTAAAAGCGTTGAACATCACTTTTGTCTTCTGGAAGCTCATTTTTAATCCCACTTCTTTACTCTTGTCAGCAAGTTCCTGGATCATACTCTGCAGCTCTGATGGGGTAGTGGCAAAAATGACTACGTTATCTGCAAAACGAAGGTGGGTTAAATAATCTCTATTAATCTTTATCCCTTTGTTTTCCCAGTTCAGTGATTGAAAGACATTTTCCAATATGGCATTAAAGAGCTTCGGAGATATGGTGTCACCTAGTCTCACTCCCTTTCCAATTTTTATGTGTGTTGTATTTTCAAACAGCCTAATCTTTGCACTTGCATTTTCATAGATGTTATTAATAATATTAATGTATGCATCTTCAATACCGCAGGTTTTCAGAGCCATTGTAACTGTTGATGGTTTCACCGAATCAAAGGTTTCTTCATATTCGATAAAAGCCATGCTCAATGGAAGTCCATATTCAATCGCTCTTTCAATTAGTTCTCTCAGTACGTGGATATGATCTATTGTACTGTAGCCACTATTGAATCCTGCTTGTTCTCTCGGTTGGGCCATATCCAGTGTCACATTCAAGCGGTGTGAAAGAACTTTAGTGAAGATTTTATAAACCACTGATTGAGGTCCACAATGTCACCTTTCTTATGTAGCAAGATAATTGTAGCTTGTTCCTATCCTCTGGAATCTTCCCTTCATTAAGGAATCGAGTGAAAATTAGGGTTAGTTCTGAAAAACCATTAGAAATTACCAGTCGCTCACCCTAAAGATCATGGTAATCTCCATTGACCACACACTTCCAACACGTCAATTGATTGACGTGTTGAAAATGTGTGGTCAATGGAGATTACCATGATCTTTAGGGTGAGTGGTTGGTACTTTCTAATGGTTTTTCATTTATGAATTGCACGTAAATTATGCGCACTTTGCAGGAGTGTAATACACTAAAAGTGCAAATATAATAAGGGTTAGTACTGTTTCGATTTCTCCACTTGCTCCTTGTATGATGTCTACAGTAATTCCATCTTCTCCTGGAGCTTTTCCCCGCTTCATGTTCTTGATTGCATGTGCAACTTCTGCTGGGAGGACTGGAAGAACTCTGGTACTGGTGCCTTTCATGATGTCCGGAGTACATGTATCACCCCTTTCATATAATTTGGAGTAGAAATCTTTCACTCTTGTCAAAGGTTCGCATCTATTTCTTGTTACAGAACCATCTTCTTTTCTCAGTGCCATAATCTGTTTTCTTCCCTTACTGAGATGTCCCTTTGCTATCTTTAGGCTTTGGTTGTTTTCAATTGCTTTCCTTACTAGTTCGCAGTTGAATTTCCTTACGTCTTTATTGATACTTTTTTGTACTGTCTCGCAAAGCTCTATATATTCCACTTTCGAAGTCATATTTTTTTTGTTGTCCTTATCTCTCTTCTTTTTTGCGTCAAAATTTTGGTTTTTCCTGATAATTTGTTCACATGCAACTTGTTCTTAGACCCAGCTAATCTGGTTACTGTTTCCATAAGAGCTTTGGTTACTTTTCTGTTAACTTCAGAAATATCCACTTCTTCCAATGTTAGGCTTTCTAAAGTAGAGAATCTGTTCTTCAGTTCCAATTTGAAGGTATTATGGTGTTTTTTAAAGTTGGTTATGTCAATGCATTTTGCTTTACTTATGAGCTTGCTACGTTCGAGTTTAGTGTTGAGGTGCATCTTAAACCTCACCAATCTATGGTCACTACCTGTGTTGAACTTGTTTAGCACACTGCAGTCTTCTATGACGAATTTTTTGTTACACATAATAAAATCAATCTCACTTGTCGTCCCATTTGGATGTATCCATGTCCATTTCCTGTGGGGCGTTTTCGTGAAAAAGAAGTTCAAGATGAAAAATCCTTCTGCCTCTGCAAACTCTACTAGAATATTTATACGCTGGTTTCTGTTGCCGTGAGCGAATTTACCTACTGAAGTTTCATTCTGTTACCGTTGCCCTATTTTTGCATTGAAATCTCCCATAATTATCTTTAAGTGCTGCTTACCTTTGTTATTTAGATGACGAATTTCCTCATAAAATTCTTCAATTTCTTCTTCAGGATAACATGTGGTGAGTGCATAAGTTTGAATAATCTGAGCCTGGTATCTTCTCGAAAGTTGGATAACGAGTCGTGCAGCTCTGTTAGAGGAACTTTCAACTTCTACAACTTTATCCTTCAGTTTCTTGTTTATTATAAATCCAACACCACTAGTTCTGCCAGTATCAGTCCCACGATAGTAGAAGAGATGTCCACTTTTCAGTTCAATGATATCATCTCCTTTTCTCCTTACCTCACTTAGCCCGACGATGTCCCACTTGATCCTTTGTAGTTCCTCTTCCAACTCAAGAAGTCTTGAATCAGAAGATTGGAAGCGTCCATTATACGTAGCCAAGGTCAGCATCAGATGGCAGCCTAGTCCGGTCCTCCGGGGTTTCTTAGCACCCTCTGCCTTCATGTCGCGTTGGCCGCTGACTTGGCCAGGTACATTCCAGCTGCTGGAGACTGTGGACCAAGATTTAAGTTGTGGAATCATTTTTGGAGGGGTTTGGCCATAACTCACCACGCTGGCCAAGCGGGCTGGTGAATGTGGGATAGCATTTCCTCTAAACCCGATGGTATAGTTATACCGCTATTAGCGGTCGTCTGAGCCCTTTAGTGGGAACAGTATGTACCACGAGAAGGCGACGTTGTCATTTGTCAAGAAGAGGCTGTGATGTTACGAATTACCTGACCTTACATCCCGTATATATATATATATATGTAATGTCAGGTGATGCGTAACATCACAGCCTCTCCTTGACAAATGTCAACCCCGCCTTCTCGTGGTGCATCCTGTTCCCACTAAAGGGGCTCTGACGACCGCCCATAGCGGTATAACTATACCATCGGGATTAGAGGAAATTCTATCCCACACTCACCAACCCGCTTGGCCAGCGTGGTGAGTTATGGCCAAACCCTCCAAAATGATTCCACAACTTAAATCTTGGCCCTCAGTCTCCGGCAGCTGGAATGTACCTGGCCAAGGCAGCGGCCAGTGCGACATGAAGGCAGAGGGTGCTAAGAATCCCCGGAGGACCGGACTAGGCTGCCATCTGATGCTGACCTTGGCTACTTACAATGGACGCTCCCTATCTTCTGAATCAAGGCTTCTTGAATTGGAAGAGGAACTACAAAGGATCAAGTGGGACATCGTGGGGCTAAGTGAGGTAAGGAGAAAAGGAGAAGATCTCATCGAACTGAAAAGTGGACATCTCTTCTACTATCGTGGGACAGATACTGGCAGAACTAGTGGTGTTGGATTTATAATAAACAAGAAACTGAAGGATAAAGTTGTAGAAGTTGAAAGTTCCTCTGACAGAGCTGCACGACTTGTTATCCAACTCTCGAAAAGATACCAGGCTCAGATTATTCAAACTTATGCACCCACCACAAGTCATCCTGAAGAAGAAATTGAAGAATTTTATGAGGAAATTTGTCATCTAAATAATAAAGGTAAGCAGCACTTGAAAATAATTATGGGAGATTTCAATGCAAAAATAGGGCAACGGCAACAGAATGAAACTTCAGTAGGTAAATTCGGTCATGGCAACAGAAACCAGCGTGGAAATACTCTCGTTGAGTTTGCAGAGGCAGAAGGATTTTCATCTTGAACTCCTACTTCAAGAAAAAGCCACACAGGAAATGGACATGGAGACATCCAAATGGGACGACAAGTGAAATTGATTTTATTATGTGTAACAAAAAATTCGTCATAGAAGACTGCAGTGTGCTAAACAAGTTCAACACAGGTAGTGACCATAGATTGGTGAGATGTAAGATGCACCTGAACACTAAACTTGAACTTGGCAAGCTCATAAGACAAACAAAATCTATTGACATAACCAACCTTAAAAAACACCATAATACCTTCAAGTTAGAACTGAAGAACAGGTTCTCTGCTTTAGAAGGCCTAACATCGGAAGAAGTGGACATCTCTGAAGTTAACAGAAAAGTAACCAAAGCTCTTATGGAAACAGCAACAAAATTAGCTGGGTCTAAGAACAAGTTGCATGTGAACAAATTATCAGGAAAAACCAAAAATGTTGATGCAAAAAAGAAGAGAGATGAGGACAACTAAAGAAGATGTGACTTCCAAAGTGGAATATATAGAGCTATGCAAGACAGTAAGAAAAAGTATCACTGAAGACGTAAGGAAATTCAACTGTGAACTAGTAAGGAAAGCAATTGAAAACAACCAAAGCCTAAAGATAGCAAAGGGACATCTCAGTAAGGGAAGAAAACAGATTATGGCACTGAGAAAAGAAGATGGTTCTGTAACAAGAAATAGAGGCGAAATTTTGACAAGAGTGAAAGATTTCTACTCCAAATTATATGAAAGGGATGATATATGCACTCCAGACATCATGAAAGATACCAGTACCAGAGTTCCTCCAGTCCTTCCAGCAGAAGTTGCACATGCAATCAAGAACATGAAGCGAGGAAAAGCTCCAGGAGAAGATGGAATTACTGTAGACATCATACAAGAAGCAAGTGGAGAAATCGAAACAGTACTCGCCCAAATTTTCACTCGATGCCTTAATGAAGGAAAGATTCCTGATGATTGGAACACCGCTACAATGATCCTGCTACATAAGAAAGGTGACATTGGGGATCTCGGAAACTACAGACCTATCAGCCTCCTATCAGTAGTTTATAAAATCTTCACTAAAGTTCTTTCACACCGCTTGAAGGTAACACTGGACATGGCTCAACCGAGAGAACAAGCTGGATTCAGGAGAGGCTGCAGCACAATAGATCATATCCACGTGCTGAGAGAACTAATTGAAAGAGCGAGGGAATATGAACTTCCATTGTGCATGGCTTTTATCGATTATGAAAAAGCCTTTGATTCGGTGAAACCATCAGCAGTTACAATGGCTCTGAAAACCTGCGGTATTGAAGATGCATACATTAATATTATTAATAACATCTATGAAAATGCAAGTGCAAAGATTCGGCTGTTTGAAAATACAACACACGTAAAAATTGGAAAGGGAGTGAGACAAGGTGACACCATATCTCCGAAGCTCTTTAATGCCACATTGGAGGGTGTTTTTCAGTCCCTGAGCTGGGAAAACAAGGGGATAAAGATTAATGGAGATTATCTAACCCACCTTCGTTTTGCTGATGACGTAGTCATTTTTGCAACTACCCCATCAGAGCTGCAGAGTATGATCCAGGAACTTGCTGACAAGAGTAAAGAAGTGGGATTAAAAATGAACTTTCAGAAGACAAAAGTGATGTTCAATGCTTTTACAAGAAATGAAGATTTATCGATTGATGGAGAAAAGCTGGAGATAACAGACACGTACGTTTATCTTGGACAGCAGATATCAAGTGAGGGTCACATTGATGAAGAAATTAATCGGCGTACAAAACTTGCTTGGAGAGCTTTTGGAAGAAACAGCATAATTTTCAAGAGCAATATGCCATTATGTCTTAAAAGAAAAGTGTTTGATCAATGCATCCTTCCAGTGCTTACGTATGGTTCAGAGACGTGGACCTTAACTAAAAGAGACATAAAAAGGCTGCAGACAACTCAAAGAAGCATGGAGAGGTGCATGCTTGGTGTAACCAGGAGAGATAAAAAGAGGAACTCGTGGATCCGAAAATGACAAGAGTGGAAGACATCATGATCAGAGTTAAATCCCTGAAATGGCAATGGGCTGGACATACTGCCAGAAGGACAGATCATCGATGGACAGCCGAAATTTTAGATTGGATTCCAAGGGACAGGAAAAGACCCAGAAGAAGACCACATGGGAGATGGGTGGATGAAATTCGAAAGTATGCAGGGGTGACATGGAGGAGACTGGCACAGGACAGACCGTTGTAGAGGAGGCTTGGGGAGACCTTCGTCCAGCAGTGGATTGATAATGGTTGACAATGATGATGATGATGATATATGTAATTAGGAATTATATATAACGCTGTACAAGATATCTGTCATGCTTTATGCATAATGTTGTCAATTGCCGTTATATTTCTGTGGCATGGCAAAAGATATTTCCGATTTTGCATACAATAATAAAATGGAAAATTATGGTACATATATATTTAATACTTCCAATCAACCGGACTAGCGTCTGGGAACGGCAATAGAAATCTTGTAGGAAGATCCTCATTGGTAGGAATAAAACGCAACCAACCAATTGGCGTGCGTGATGTGTGCGATAGGAAACACAGGCAGACAGGCATTTTTGGCGGGTAGAATTCTTACTGTGGATTTTTGGCGTGTTTTCATCAAATAATTTGTTTTCATATTTCGCGGTGACAATGGACTACTGCGAACAGATTCATTTGTTCAATCTGTGGTGGTTCATTTGGGATGAAATATAACTTAAAGAAGCATGTTAAAAAATTTCATGGAACCAATTGGCGTGGGTGATGTTCAGAGCAAAAGCTCGTTTTAAATGTTAGTCCTAGCAAATTCTGATGTGTACGTTATATTCATTTTTAGTGATGTTCGTCCTAGCAACAATAGCGCGTGTTTGATGTTAGTCCTAGCAACAATAGCGCGTGTTTGATGTTAGTCCTAGCAAATTCGGATGTGTACGTTTGATGGATTTAAAAAGGTTTGTAGTGAAGTACCAGGTACTACTATGAGTTTAATACATATTCACTTTTAGTGATGTTCGTCCGAGCAACTCTGTGTGCAAATATTCCCTTTATATGCACGTTTGAAATGCGTGCGTACCTTTTTACACAGACCGAGAATGCCGTCTCAATTTTTGCAGTGTCTCGGATATCTTTAGCCGCTATATAGTGCTTTTATTTTCAATCAGACTAGTTAATCGTAGTGTTTGTTCACGTTTGAGATCATTATCCTATGTATGCATTACCACCAGTAGCGTTACTAGCGGTGCCCCCCTCCCCCATCGCAAGATTTACTTCAGCGCCCCTAAGCACAAACATTTTCCCAGGATTTGGAACGATCCAGGAAGGATGTGTTTTTTATAGTGTGTGTGTATGGTTCGGAGGGGAGGGGGTCAGGAAGATAGGGAGAGTGTCTGAAAAAGTAAGGGGGTGTTCCTAGAGACCTGTGATTTTTTACTTTTTGAATATATATATATATTTTTTTTTTGGATTTGGGGTTTAACGACTACCACGAGCAACTCAATAGGCTATAAGCAGTCGCCCGTCCCTAATTTAGGGTCACTGGTTCCAGGGAAGGGAGAGAGCTAGTACTGTAAGACAAACACAACATCCATGACTCACCGAGATTCGAACCCGGACCATTGTCAGGCGAATAATCAGAAGCCATCGCTTAGACCACTGAGGCGGCGAATAATTTCTGGAACAGAAACTCAGTGTAAGGTTATTAATCGGCTAATCAGGATTAACGGTGCGCGGACTGGTGCATGAACATGAATATCTGTTTTATCACAAGGAACAAATTCAACAAAATATATTTAAATCGTAAAATTATTAATTATAAGACTTCATAATCTTCCGTTTTACTTTCATTTGTTTCTGATGTGCCCAGTTTTTGTCAAATGCCTGCTTTTGAAAAATTGATGAGCTAAACAAATCACCACTCTTTTCATCAGAAACGTCCCTTGAGCTAACGGGTTAAGCGTAAAGAGAACTGCTTGGGTGTGGGAAGTTTCTTCGTGGGCTCTCGTTTTCTTTTCCTCTGATACTGTGGTCCACTTGGACATTTGTGACATTTTACAAATGGATGCCATTCTCCTGTATATTAACGTTTTTACACAGTGAATGAGAGGTAGACATGCTTACTATAAAGAAGCAATAGCAACATTTGTTTTGTTCAAAATAAAACAAAGAATTTGAAGAAATCACCCACATCGTAGAGTTGCGGTGAGTAAATGGGCCTGTCGTGTTCGTAATCCTAAGCGATTACCTGTTGTCCCGCATCTTTCACAGGGTATTCCCATATGGATTCACACTTTTCCGTAGCAGCACCAAGGGAGAGCGATCATATTACATGCCGGAGCCAAAGGGAGGAATAACCTCAATCAGGCTATCCAGTTTTTAAAAAGTAAAACTTGACATATATTTACTTGTAAAGCTGAATATATCTTAAAGGAATATATTAATCTTTGGGTAAATTATTTATTTTTGTGCATGTTCGGATTTTTTCATGAAACTATAAAGTCTGTCAGCTGTAGTACGCCTCTTCTTTACTTGCGCTCCCGCAGCTGCAGGGATGGAAGTTACGCCACTGATTACCTCAGGCTTGTTTACAATTTACAAGGTGTCTACTAAATTTGGGAAATGCAATTTCATGACCACTTAAGCTCTTTGTCTGTATATATATATAATTTTTT
Source organism: Macrothele yani (assembly GCA_039090855.1). Lineage (NCBI taxonomy): Eukaryota > Metazoa > Arthropoda > Arachnida > Araneae > Macrothelidae > Macrothele > Macrothele yani. The sequence goes on from JAYWMT010000390.1 coordinate 178,947, forward strand.
GCAAATGGGATATATATATCCCTATCCAAGGCAGCAGTATATGTGCAACACACGTTACAGAAGGGAAACACTCCACCCATCTTTTTTTTTAAATGAACACCTGCTAGTAACAAAAACTGACTTCGTCATACTTTTGACTATGCCTAAAAGTAAGGCATAGTCAAAGGATATGTAATGAAATTGTGTAGCACGATTGTACTACTCTTTCATTGCAGTCTTTCTTTAGCATTTATACCTGAAAAATAACGTGATTTCCTAAGCAACATATTTTAAAATTGTTATATTAATCTCAAGATTTTGTACATATACACTGAGTGATCACTGAAGTATGACCACCTACCCTATACTTCATAGGTCATTCTTTCACCCTCAGTACAGCAGCTAAACGACGACATCGATTCAATAACATGCCAGAAGCAGTAGGAAGGTATGGCCAACAAAGCCGTGTGTAATGCAGCTTTCAATGCTGATATGGAGGTATTATTGGTGTATTCAGACGACTTGAAATGTCGTTTTATAATGTCCACACAAGTGTTCTATGCGATTGAAGTTCGAAGTCTAATCGATATGCTTGGAAGTCCGAACTGTGTTCCTCAAACCATTCCTGCACAACATTGGACCCGTGGCTTGGCGCATTGTCATCTTGAAAGAAAACATCACCATTTCTTAAAAAGTGCAAGATTGCTGGGTGTGCAGAGTAGGCAAGCAATTCACGACAGTGGACACCAATTTTATATGTTGTTCCACATGCATCAGGAGTTAATGTTTCTTCTAGGTAAACATGCCCCACACCATACAACTGGCGAAAATAAATGTAATGAAAATATTACTTGGGTAATGAGATAGTGTATTTTATTTGATACTCAGCACCTAAATAATGTAATCTGCTATAATTAATAATAGCTGCAGTCTAGTGCAACTTGATTACAATGTTAATACATATTGCAAGTATATTTATTTCATGTTAATGCGAGCTTCAATCGCCATCAAACAAAATAGCAGTCATCAGTGGTGTTTCAGGTACTAATGCATTTCTTTTTCTTCCGTGCTGTACAATAATATATATATCATCATCATCATCATTGTCAACCATTATCAATCCACTGCTGGACGAAGGTCTCCCCAAGTTTCCTCCACAACGGTCTGTCTTGTGCCAGTCTCCTCCCTGTCACCCCTGCATACTTTCGAATTTCATCCACCCATCTCCCATGTGGTCTTCTTCTGGGTCTTTTCCTGTCCCTTGGAATCCAATCTAAAATTTCGGCTGTCCATCGATGATCTGTCCTTCTGGCAGTATGTCCAGCCCATTGCCATTTCAGGGATTTAACTCTGATCATGATGTCTTCCACTTTTGTCATTTTTCGGATCCACGAGTTCCTCTTCTTATCTCTCCTGGTTACACCAAGTATGCACCTCTCCATGCTTCTTTGAGTTGTCTGCAGCCTTTGTATGTCTCTTTTAGTTAAGGTCCACGTCTCTGCACCATACGTAAGCACTGGAAGGATGCATTGATCAAACACTTTTCTTTTAAGACATAATGGCATATTGCTCTTGAAAATTATGCTGTTTCTTCCAAAAGCTCTCCAGGCAAGTTTTGTACGCCGATTAATTTCTTCATCAATGTGACCCTCACTTGATATCTGCTGTCCAAGATAAACGTACGTGGCTGTTATCTCCAGCTTTTCTCCATCAATCGATAAATCTTCATTTCTTGTAAAAGCATTGAACATCACTTTTGTCTTCTGAAAGTTCATTTTTAATCCCACTTCTTTACTCTTGTCAGCAAGTTCCTGGATCATACTCTGCAGCTCTGATGGGGTAGTTGCAAAAATGACTACGTCATCAGCAAAACGAAGGTTTGTTAGATAATCTCCATTAATCTTTATCCCCTTGTTTTCCCAGCTCAGCGACTGAAAAACACCCTCCAATGTGGCATTAAAGAGCTTCGGAGATATGGTGTCACCTTGTCTCACTCCCTTTCCAATTTTTACGTGTGTTGTATTTTCAAACAGCCTAATCTTTGCACTTGCATTTTCATAGATGTTATTAATAATATTAATGTATGCATCTTCAATACCGCAGGTTTTCAGAGCCATTGTAACTGCTGATGGTTTCACCGAATCAAAGGCTTTTTCATAATCGATAAAAGCCATGCACAATGGAAGTTCATATTCCCTTGCTCTTTCAATTAGTTCTCTCAGCACGTGGATATGATCTATTGTGCTGTAGCCACTCCTGAATCCAGCTTGTTCTCTCGGTTGAGCCATGTCCAGTGTTACCTTTAAGCGGTGTGAAAGAACTTTAGTGAAGATTTTATAAACTACTGATAGGAGGCTGATAGGTCTGTAGTTTCCGAGATCCTCAATGTCACCTTTCTTATGTAGCAGGATCATTGTAGCGGTGTTCCAATCCTCAGGAATCTTTCCTTCATTAAGGCATCGAGTGAAAATTTGGGCGAGTACTGTTTCGATTTCTCCACTTGCTTCTTGTATGATGTCTACAGTAATTCCATCTTCTCCTGGAGCTTTTCCCCGCTTCATGTTCTTGATTGCATGTGCAACTTCTGCTGGAAGGACTGGAGGAACTCTGGTACTGGTATCTTTCATGATGTCTGGAGTGCATGTATCGTCCCTTGCATATAATTTGAGTAGAAATCTTTCACTCTTGTCAAAATTTCGCCTCTATTTCTTGTTACAGAACCATCTTCTTTTCTCAGTGCCATAATCTGTTTTCTTCCCTTACTGAGATGTCCCTTTGCTATCTTTAGGCTTTGGTTGTTTTCAATTGCTTTCCTCACTAGTTCACAGTTGAATTTTCTTACGTCTTCAGTGATACTTTTTTCTTACTGTCTTGCATAGCTCTATATATTCCACTTTGGAAGTCACATCTTCTCTAGTTGTCCTCATCTCTCTTCTTTTTTGCATCAACATTTTCGTTTTTCCTGATAATTTATTTACATGCAACTTGTTCTTAGACCCAGCTAATTTTGTTGCTGTTTCCATAAGAGCTTTGGTTACTTTTCTGTTAACTTCAGAGATGTCCACTTCTTCTGATGTTAGGACTTCTAAAGCAGAGAACCTGTTCTTCAGTTCCAACTTGAAGGTATTATGGTGTTTTTTAAGGTTGGTTATGTCAATAGATTTTGTTTGTCTTATGAGCTTGCCACGTTCAAGTTTAGTGTTGAGGTGCATCTTACATCTCACCAATCTATGGTCACTACCTGTGTTGAACTTGTTTAGCACACTGCAGTCTTCTATGACGAATTTTTTGTTACACATAATAAAATCAATTTCACTTGTCGACCCATTTGGATGTCTCCAAGTCCATTTCCTGTGTGGCTTTTTCTTGAAAAAGGAGTTCAAGATGAAAAACCCTTCTGCCTCTGCAAACTCAACGAGAGTATTTCCACGCTGGTTTCTGTTGCCGTGACCAAATTTACCTACTGAAGTTTCATTCTGTTGCCGTTGCCCTATTTTTGCATTGAAATCTCCCATAATTATTTTCAAATGCTGCTTACCTTTATTATTTAGATGACAAATTTCCTCATAAAATTCTTCAATTTCTTCTTCAGGATGACTTGTGGTGGGTGCATAAGTTTGAATAATCTGAGCCTGGTATCTTTTCGAGAGTTGGATAACAAGTCGTGCAGCTCTGTCAGAGGAACTTTCAACTTCTACAACTTTATCCTTCAGTTTCTTGTTTATTATAAATCCAACACCACTAGTTCTGCCAGTATCTGTCCCACGATAGTAGAAGAGATGTCCACTTTTCAGTTCGATGAGATCTTCTCCTTTTCTCCTTACCTCACTTAGCCCCACGATGTCCCACTTGATCCTTTGTAGTTCCTCTTCCAATTCAAGAAGCCTTGAATCAGAAGATAGGGAGCGTCCATTGTACGTAGCCAAGGTCAGCATCAGATGGCAGCCTAGTCCGGTCCTCCGGGGATTCTTAGCACCCTCTGCCTTCATGTCGCACTGGCCGCTGCCTTGGCCAGGTACATTCCAGCTGCCGGAGACTGAGGGCCAAGATTTAAGTTGTGGAATCATTTTGGAGGGGTTTGGCCATAACTCACCACGCTGGCCAAGCGGGTTGGTGAGTGTGGGATAGAATTTCCTCTAATCCCGATGGTATAGTTATACCGCTATTGGCGGTCGTCAGAGCCCCTTTAGTGGGAACAGGATGTACCACGAGAAGGCGGGGTTGACATTTGTCAAGGAGAGGCTGTGATGTTACGCATCACCTGACCTTACATCCCAATATATATATATATATATATATATATATATATATATATATTTTGTGCCAAGGTTGTTAGGAGAATTAAAATCTGCTGTGTAATCATACATAAAGTAATGGATTAACTGAAGTTATAAATAATTTTTTTGTTTCCCTTTGTGCAAGTGTATGCAAAATGTTACTATCTCCCTTTACTTTGAAAGAAATTCCACCCATTGGAGTCAAGTGAAAAAGGGTGCACCTAAGAGTTAGGGTCATGTGCATTTTTTTTTCATGCTGATAACATTGCCTGCAAGCTGAATTCTTCCAACAGTCAAGTACCCATTATTACTTGGTCAAGCTGGGGAACATAATCCTGTTCTTGCTGCCCAAAGGAGGTATGATGATGATGGAAGAATTACTGGCTTTGACCATAGCAGCATGTTTCTGCATGGGTGGGGGTTGGCTATCAGTGTATGCTAAATTTATGCGATTGTTTGTGGCACCAGTTTGGCGTTGCAGGAATCTTAGTATGGACCAGCGTAAGAGTGAGGGAGCAAGGAACCCCCCCCAAATGCTTCTTGGAAGAGCGTGGCATCGCCAGCTAGAGCTAGCCAATGGTATCAACAGAGGGTAACGCGATGTCTTCAGTATACACATGTTCATCCTCCTAGACCCCGACTGACACGTTGAGCTGTTACGAGCAGACCTTAGCAACAGATTTTTCAGAAAAAGACCAAATGTACTCACCGAAAAGACTACAAAACTTTAGATATTGGCTCGCACTCCATAGAACAGCCTAGTCTGCCATACGTTAAACACCTCCTAGGGGCCGTCCATAAAATACGTCCGAGGTTACGGGGATTTGGGGAAGGGGGGTCCTGACAAACGGACCAAATGTGACATGGGGGAGGTTCAGTAATTCGGACGTCCAGCGGCAAAAATTTTAGTGGCTGGTATTTCTTCGGTATTTTTCTTCTTTTAATAGTTAAAATGTTTTTTTTAAATATTTAAGATTTCTGTTGATATTTAGCTAAATCAGAATATTTGGTTCTCGTATTTGTACTACCAAATCTATCGTGTTTTGTAGATTATATAACCAAAAGTGTTGCAACCTTGAATGCGTGCGTTCATTTGTAGATCTTTATTTCAGAATTTTAAATTTCGGGTAGCAATAGAGAATAAATTAATGCCTAAATAATAAATATTTTCTGAAGCAAAAATGTAAATATATGGACGATTCCTTTAAATAATTACACATTTTCTTTCTGTTTCTTAAAGGACTTCTAAAAACAGTTGTCAAAAATAAACGTGGTTCCGGTAATTTGGACGTACGTTTTAGGGGGAGGGGTGCCAACAATCAGACAAAATGTGACATGGTGAAGGGGGAAGTCAAAAAATAGTAAACAAAAAATCATGGACGTACTTTATGGACTGCCTGCCCCCTAGCAGGTTAGAACAGTGTTGCGAGGTGTAAGCATCACATTCTTTGCCCACAGAGGATCTCTGTTGTCCAACAGACTACACGTCTAGCATCAAATAAGCCTTCTACATATAATTTTGGTGCTCCAACATATCCTAAAGGGGCACAATAGAAACACGGCTAATTGCTGTGTTCGCAACACTTGTTTATACCCACCAACCCCCCCCCCCCCCCCCCAAAAAAAAAATAATAAAAAAAAGAAATGCCGCCCCGGTGGCGCAGTGGTCTAAGCGATGGCCTCTGATCATTCGTCCGAAAGGGGTCCAGGTTCGAATCCCGGAGAGGTATGGATGTTGTGTTTGTCTTACGGCACTGGCTCTCTCCCTTCCTTGTAACCAGTGATCCTAAATTAGGGACGGACGACTGCTTATAGCCCATTGAGTTGCTCACGGTGGTCGTTAAACCTCCAATAAAAAAAAAACAAAAAAAACCCAAAATGCCCTTCTGGTACGTAATTCCTCTTTACAGAGTATATCTGTCTTAAAATGTTACAAAGAAACATGATGTCAACATAAAGAAACAAAAGATTAAAGAACAAGGAACTTGTAAACATTGGTAGATGGTTATTTCAGTGTCTCTCCTCACTTGTTTTGATGGCCAACAACATTAATCGTGTTGCTGACGTTGGACTTCTCTGTTGCAGGAGTTGTTAAGTGATACAAAACCATGATGTCAATGTAAAAAAACAAAGCTTTTAAGCAATCTGTAAAAAAAATACCGATGTAGTCACTCAGTCAGAAATTAACTCTTCGCAACACGTGGCTGATAGTATTTCGCTGTGTGCTCTGCCGGTTAAGAAGTAAATGTTCTCACAATCCTTTATAACTATGGAAAATGCATCAGTTAGAAGGTATTAACCCCACAGATATAGGTTTTTGTGCTCATAATTTGGATAAAAATGCAAAGAAACAAAGAAAAACTGGGAGTTCTTTATATGTAAACACACTTGTTTTTTACGGTCAACAACTCAAAGATTTGCTTCTAACTAGTGGGGTGCGAGGTAAAGGCTTCAGCATGTAAACATATGTATATATGCCAACATCCTCTTGATCATCCTATGGGCGAATTTTACCTGTCACAGAAACTCTTGGAACCTAGAGTACTGAACATTTGGTGAACAACATAGCCTCTTTTTGATAAACAGCAGACACTTCGCGATGAATTTCATTTAGATTCAAATGTTTTGTCGTTTTTTTTTGTATTTTTTTTTGATTGGAGGGTTGACGACCACCGTGAGCAACTCAATGGGCTATAAGCAGTCGCCCGTCCCTAATTTAGGGTCACTGGTTCCAGGGAAGGGAGAGAGCCAGTGCCGTTTACAAGACAAATACAACATCCATGCCTCACCGGGATTCGAACCCGGACCCCGTTCGGACGAATGATCAGAGGCCATCGCTTAGACCACTGCGCCACCGGGGCGGCCGTTTTGTCGTTAAAGTGCACTGTTCCGCGAACTGCCAATTTCAAGTAACACTCCAGCTACTGCACCATAACAAATGCCCGTTAATGAATAAACTATGCAGCACAATTGTGCCACACTCCTTCCTCAAGCAGATGACAAAATGTACGCAGTCACTCCATGGTTGTGTTCTTTCACTTTCCAATAGTCACTGCTGCGTAAAACCTTTTTTATATATGCCTTCATAGCTTATTTGTCTTGTATAATTGTAGATATGTAAATCCCCATTACAATGTGATACCTGTTTTGATACTTACATCATTTTGCACCTCAGAATAATCTCTTGTACCTAAAACTGGTAGTTTTATACAGCTTTGTTGTATTTTTTATTTCTGAAACCTTTGTGTATCCATGCATTCCACCCTGTTGTGTTTTTAGTTTTTCCATTAGAACCGTTAAAAGGACTAATCTTTTCAAGAGGACAAACGCACATACTTATTGTGGAACACATTGTGTGTTTGAAAGCATTTTGCTACAGTTATTGAGAGTTTTTTTTTGTTTTTTTTTGATTGGAGGTTTAACGACTACCGTGAGCAACTCAATGGGCTATAAGCAGTCGCCCATCCCTAATTTAGGGTCACTGGTACCAGGGAAGGGAGAGAGCCAGTGCCGTAAGACAAACACAACACCCATGCCTGACCGGGATTCGAACCCGGACCCCTTACGGACGAATGATCAGAGGCCAACGCCTTAGACCACTGCGCCACCGGGGCGGCTAATGAGAGTTGTCCACTGGAGATGAGATTGACTATTTGAGATAAGTGTTTTGTAGTGGATTTATAAAAATGTCCACTAAAATCATTTGTTTCTGATGGTCTCAGTTACAGCAGCAGTAAACAGATCTGAAGTTCAGGCTACAAATATTGTGGGTAAGTTTCTTTTCTTGTTAATATTTTTAACGACTGAAAGTTGTACATTTGTGTTGGCATCAATATGTCAGAAAATATTTTTGTTTACATTGTTATTAGCTCATTTATTATCTTTTGTCAACTGAACCCTCACTGGGACATGGTAGCTTTGATACATTTTTCCACAGCTTATGACAGTATGAAATGCAGCTCACGTTCAAGCTTTTCAATGAGAGAAATGTGAAAATTTTTTAATTCAGCTGACAAAAATATAACAGCATAAAATTTATTTATGAATAAATGTATTATGATACTAAATGATGAACTTTACTCGTTGTGAAACTGTTGCTACTCACTGGCAAAAAAAAAAGTTTTAAAATGAGTTATGAGCATATTGAGTTTTTATATGAATATGCACGCTGTAATTATGATTGCAAAGTCTGAGAAATTTAAATTGGTGGAAACCATTACAGTTGAAGCACCTTTATTTTTCTGTATAAATTTGCACATGCAGAATTAAAGGGATTTGTTTTATGTCTCACTGACATATAATAAAATTTTGGTAAAATAAAACTTTGCATGGTGATATTTCTTTCTCCTCCCATCCTGCAACATGTATCTTAAAAATATCACTTTAATAAAATGATTCTACTTTAATGATGATTGGCCAATTGTATTTCAAAAACGAGAATTTGTGGTCAAGTACTGAAAAATTTGGAAGTTATAATAAGATTTCCTGTGTTAATTTTCAGAAAGCATTCTGGGTCCATCAGTTCTAAAGATGCCGCCCTGGCATAAGTGATGGCCTCTGATCATGGGTTTGGGTTCAAATCCCGATGAGGCATGGATGTTGTGTTTGTCTTACGGCACTGGCTCTCCCCATTCCCCGGAACCAGTGGCCGCAAATTAGGGACAAGCAACTGCTTATAAAGCACATCAAGTTGCTCACAGTAGTCATTAAACCTAAATCCACACACACACACACTTCTGAAAGTTCTTGCCACATTTCCTGCCAAACAGTATCACAAAGCAATATATTTTGGGGTGGGAGAAAGTTTTATTCACATTTGAAAGATAGATGTAATTAGTACTAATTAAAAAGTAAATTTGCATCGCAGGCACATGGTAAGATATGTAAGGTTCTAACACATGCATATAAAATTAGGTTAGTTTTTTTTTGTTTTTGATTGGAGGTTTAACGACCACCGCGAGCAACTGAATGGGCAAAAGCAGTTACCCGTCCCTAATTTACGGTCACTGGCTCAAGGGAAGGGAGACTTGGAAATGCTTCAAAATTAAATGTTAAGTCAGTGATAAAGGAATGTACTGCAAATTAAATTTCTTTACTTATTCATTCTTAGGGCAGAGATACAGTACATATGCAATCAAAATAAAGGAAAGAATAAAATAAGAACTGGCATGCTGATATTTTAACAATGTGTATGATTATTCTCAATACCAATAATATACAAGGTAGGTTCAAAAAGTTTCTAGAAATTCCTTTTCATACAGAAAGCAATAAGACTACTGTTATTTCCATTGCATTCCTTTTGAAATAGTTTTCTTAGGAAGCTACACTGTCTATAAAATTGTTTCAAGTATTCCTTTAATCCATTCTTTGAAACCATTTTCAATTCCTTTGTCACATTTCAAATCGTGTCCTCAGCAATTGATTGTGAATAGTGGTGATTTTAGGGCAGATCTGAACTGTGTAAACTAGTAAAAATTGGGTGGTACCAAGTCAGGAAAATATGGAAATGCTCAAGTGATGTCCCATTGTTTTTCGGACCATTATATAATGATGTGCAGGTGCATTGTCATGAAAAAACTATTTGTTCTCATTTTTCTGGTCATTTGTTACTTCAGATTGCATCCCTGAAGAGACAGAAGATATCAAAGTACATTTCTTTATTCACAGTCCTCCCTTCTCCAATAACTTCATAGTGAATAATAAGGTCCTGATAGTGAAAAAAACTTCCAGCACACTCTCTTACTAGTCCAAACAGGGTGTCTCTTGTCAAGGAAATGACGTTACTTTCCATTTCAAAGTCTCTTCTGGTTACGGTGGTTAGAAAACTGTAATATTGATCAGCTGTAATGCTTGTGCCATACATAAACTTGCCATTACACCATATGCTTGCTGAAGCATGGCTAATGTCTGTCACATTGATTTTCGAAGAAAAACACAAAAAGTCATGATGTCTTATAGTTGCCATATGTTTCAACTGCAATGTTATTAAACACATGGTACACCACAATAGAACAGTTGGTGCTCAACACAGACAGGAAATGCAAAGGTGCCACTTGTCAGCAATCTATATCATGATTACTGCCAACATATGAGATGGAAAATTCCCCTGACATGCTTCTTCATTTGCACAGTTTGGAACTATTTCAGGAACTTTTGAACCTACCTTATGATCTTTTGCAAACTGGGCTACTGATGGGCAAATTAAATATAGGTAATTTTTATTATTTTAACAAAATCAATATATGTGCATTCATGGTTTTGCTTTCACCTGTGCACATGGTAATGAACACCCAAAAAGGAATACATGAAAAGTGGTAGAAAATATGTGACCTTTTTCAAACAACGGGGCCACAGACAAATGAAATGTAGGTCATTTTTTTGCTCTTTCGACAAAAGATATTAGATATCAAAAAATCAATACATGTGTGTACTAGTATTAAACTAGAATTCCTGGTGTGGTTTTCATGCACCAGTGCACATGGTAATAAACACACACACACACAAATGAAATTCACACAAGTTGCCCATGATCAACAAACGACAAACCGAAGAGTTATGTGAAAAACGACAGAACTTGTTAGTAACGTGTTATAATAAGTTTGCAAACTAGCAGTGAAAAACATCGTCTTCAACACTGTTTTATTTTGCCTACATCTACACACATTTCTATATAACAGAGATTTATCTATCAAGCAAGTGTTATAAGAGCATTAAGTCTCGTAAATACAAAGTTTTTTATGCAACAATAAAAATATCTCATTAGTCATGCAAGTTGATGACCATTTACATAAAACACTCTTTCATACATTATGTGTATACATGTGCACAAATTTCCCTACACAACAGGAATGAAGTGCTCCTACCTACATGGAATTTGTTTATTAAAGTGAAGTACATGATCTTCAGATTTGTTTTAGATGAAAATCAGTTTCATAAAATGTGCCAGGAAAACAAAGCTACATATCAGATGGTTAACCGCAGTGTCGGTAAGATTTTGTAAATATAGAATTTACTAAACAGATTTTTGTTCATTTACCCAATAGATTACATAATTTGCCTTGCAATATTTTTGCATGACGAAACTTTTATAAAAGTTTAGGTCCAATACAAAACTAATGTAGTTTTGCGCAGCTCATTAAAATACTCAGCCACATTGTTCTGTTCTAAGAGTTTCTCTAACTACATTCTGACACCATGTTTCCCAACACAGACGAAAATTTTGGTCAAACTCACTGCTCGCTAAAAGCAAAAGGATTTCCTCACAAAATTTTAGCAGTTATTTCAGTAAAGTTCAGTTAAACGATGCCACAGCTGCTTTTCAGTTGTCTACTTGCAGCCGGAGAATATTCATCATAGTAAAGAGATGTCACAACATTTCCACCACTCCAGCACTTATCATATCTAGCTCCCTACCAAAAAGATAAAAAGTGAGTAGCAACAGTTTCACAAAGAGTAAAATTCATCATTTAGTATTATAATACATTTATTCATAAATAAACTTTATGCTGTTATATTTTTGCCCGCTGAATCGAAATTTTTTCACATTTCTCTCATTGAAAAGCCTGAAAGTGAGCTGCATTTCATACTGTCATAAGCTGTGGAAAAATGTATCAAAGCTACCATGTCCCAGTGAGGGTTCAGTTGACAAAAGATAATAAATGAGCTAATAACAATGTAAAGAAATATTCTGACAAGTTGATGCCAACACAAATGTACAATTTTCAGCCGTCAAAAATATTTACAAGAAAAGAAACTTACCCACAATATTTGTAGCCTGAACTTCAGATCTGTTTACTGCTGCTGTAACTGAGACCATCAGAAACAAATGATTTTAGTGGACATTTATATAAATTAACTACAAAACACTTATCTCAAATAGTCAATCTCATCTCCAGTGGACAACTCTCATTAGCCGCCCCGGTGGCGCAGTGGTCTAAGGCGTTGGCCTCTGATCATTCGTCCGTAATGGGTCCGGGTTCGAATCCCGCTCAGGCATGGGTGTTGTGTTTGTCTTACGGCACTGGCTCTCTCCCTTACCTGGTACCAGTGACCCTAAATTAGGGATGGGCGATTGCTTATAGCCCATTGAGTTGCTCACGGTAGTCGTTAAACCTCCAATCAAAAAAAAAACAACTCTCAATAACTGTAGCAAAATGCTTTCAAACACACAATGTGTTCCACAATAAGTATGTGCGTTTGTCCTCTTGAAAAGATTAGTCCTTTGAACTGTTCTAATGGGAAAAATAAAAACACAAGAGGGTGGAATGCATGGATACACAAAGGTTTCAGAAATAAAAAATACAACAAAGCTGTATAAAACTACCAGTGTTAGGTACAAGAGATTATTCTGAGGTACAAAATGATGTAAGCATCAAAAGACGTATCACATTGTAATGGGGATTTACATATCTACAGTTATACAAGACAGATAAGCTATGAAGGCATATAAAAAAGTTTCACGTAGCGGTGACTGTTGGAAAGTGAAAGAACACAACCATGGAGTGACTGCGTACATTTTGTCATCAGCTTGAGGAAGGAGTGTGGCACATTTGTGCTGCATAGTTTATTCATTAACTGGCATTTGTTATGGTGCAGTAGCTGGAGTGTTACTTGAAATTGGCAGTTCGCGGAATAGTGCAATTTAACGACAAAACGTTTGAATCTAACTGAAATTCATCGCGAAGTGTCTGCTGTTTATGAAAAAGAGGCTATGTTGCTCACCAAATGTTCAGTACTCTAAATTCCAAGAGTTTCTGCGACAGGTAAAATTCTCCCATAAGATGATCAAGAGGATGTTGGCATAGATACATATGTTTGCATGCTGAGGCTTTTACCTCGCACCCCACTAGTTAGAAGCAATTTTTGAGTTGTTGACCGTAAAAACAAGTGTGTTTACATATAAAGAACTCCGAGTTTTTTTTTTTGTTTCTTTGCATTTTTATCCAAACTATGAGCACAAAAACCGGTATCTGTGGGGTTAATACCTTCCAACTGATGCATTTTCCATAGTTATAAAGGATTGTGAGAACATTTACTTCTTAACAGGCAGAGCACACAGCGAAATGCTGTCCGCCACGTGTTGCGGAGTGTTAATTTCTGACTGAGTGACCACATCGGTATTTTTTTTTACAGATTGTTTAAAAGCTTTGTTTTTTTACATTGACATCATGGTTTTGTATCGCTTAACAACTCCTGCAACAGAAAAGTCCAATGTCAGCAACAAGTTTATGGTTGTTGGCCATCAAAACAAGTGAGGAGAGACACTGAAATAACCATCGGCCAATGCTTACAAGTTCCTTGTTCTTAAAACTTTTGTTTCTTGTGACATCATGTTTCTTTGTAACATTTTAAAACAGATATACTCTGTAACAGAGGAATTACCTACCAGAAGCACATTTTGGGGTTGGTGGGTATAAACAAGTGCTGCGAACACAGCCATCTGCCCGTGTTTCTATTGTGCCTCTTTAGGATATGTTGGAGCACCAAAATTATATGTAGAAGGCTTATTTGATGCTAGACGTGTAGTCTGTTGGACAACAGAGATCCTCTGTGGGCAAAGAATGTGATGCTTACACCTCGCTACACTATTCTAACCTGCTAGGGGGCAGGCAGTCCATAAAGTACGTCCATGATTTTTTGTTTACTATTTTTTGACTTCCCCCTTCACCATGTCACATTTTGTCTGATTGTTGGCACCCCTCCCCCTAAAACGTACGTCCAAATTACCGGAACCACGTTTATTTTTGACAACTGTTTTTAGAAGTCCTTTAAGAAACAGAAAGAAAATGTGTAATTATTTAAAGGAATCGTCCATATATTTACATGTTTGCTTCAGAAAATATTTAATATTTAGGCATTAATTTATTCTCTATTGCTACCCGAAATTTATAATTCTGAAATAAAGATCTACAAATGAACGCACGCATTCAAGGTTGCAACACTTTTGGTGATATAGTCTACAAAGCACGATAGATTTGGTAGTACAAATACGAGAACCTAATATTCTGATTTAGCTAAATATCAACGGAAATCTCAAATATTTCATACCTTTTTTTAACTATTAAAAGAAGAAAAAAACGAAGAAATATCATCCACTATAAATTTTGCCGCTGGTGGTCCGAATTACTGAACCTCCCCCATGTCATATTTGGTCCGGTGGTCAGGACCCCCCCTCCCCCAAATCCCCGTAACCTCGGACGTACTTTATGGACGGCCCCTAGGAGGTGTTTAACGTATGGCAGACTAGGCTGTTCTATGGAGTGCGAGCCAATATCTAAAGTTTTGTAGTCTTTTCGTGAGTACATTTGGTCTTTTTCTGAAAAATCTGTTGCTAAGGTCTGCTCGTAAAAGCTCAACGTGTCAGTCGGTATCTAGGATGATGAACATGTGTCTACTGAGGACATCGCGTTACCCTCTGTTGCTACCATTGGCTAGCTCTAGCTGGCGATGCCACGCTCTTCCAAGAAGTATTTGGGGGGGGGGGGGGGGGTGCCTTGCTCCCTCACTCATACACTGGTCCATACTAAGATTCCTGCAACGCCAAACTGGTGCCACAAACAATCGCATAAATTCAGCATACACTGATAGCCAACCCCCACCCATGCAGAAACATGCTGCTATGGTCAAAGCCAGTAATTCTTCCATCATCATACCTCTTTTGGGCAGCAAGAACTGGATTATGTTCCCCAGCTTGACCAAGTAATAATGGGTACTTGACTGTTGGAAGAATTCAGCTTGCAGGCAATGTTTTCAGCAAAAAAAAAAAAAAAGAAAAAAAAATTACATGACCCTAGCTCTTAGGTGCACCCTTTTTCACTTGACTCCAATGGGTGGAATTTTTTTCTAAGTAAAGGGAGATAGTAACATTTTGAATACACTTGCACAAAGGGAAACAAAAAAATTATTTATAACTTCAGTTAATCCATTACTTTATGTATGATTACACAGCAGATTTTAATTCTCCAAACAGCCTTGGCACACAAAAAAAAAAAAAAAAAAATAAATGAAAAAAAAATTATTGTACACCACGGAAGAAAAGAAATGCATTAGTACCTGAAACACAACTGATGACTGCTATTTTGTTTGATGGCGATTGAAGCTCGCATTAACATGAAATAAATATACTTGCAATATGTATTAACATTGTAATCAAGTTGCACTACACTACAGCTAATATTAATTATTGCAGATTACATCATTTAGGCGCTGAGTATCAAATAAAATACACTATCTCATTACCCAAATAATATTTTCATTACATTTATTTTCGCCAGTTGTATGGTGTGGGGCATGTTTACCTAGAAGAAACATTAACTCCTGATGCATGTGGAACAACATATGAAATTGGTGCCCACTGTCGTGAATTGCTTGCCTACTCTGCACACCCAGCAATCTTGCACTTTTTAAGAAATGGTGATGTTTTCTTTCAAGATGACAATGCGCCAAGCCACAGGTCCAATGTTGTGCAGGAATGGTTTGAGGAACACAGTTCGGACTTCCAAGCATATCGATTAGACTTCGAACTCCAATCGCATACAACACTTGTGTGGACATTATAAAGCGACATTTCAAGTCGTCTGAATACACCAATAATACCTCCATATCAGCATTTAAAGCTGCATTACACACGGCTTTGTTGGCCATACCTTCCTACTGCTTCTGGCATGTTATTGAATCGATGTCGTCGTTTAGCTGCTGTACTGAGGGTGAAAGAATGACCTATGAAGTATTGGGTAGGTGGTCATATTTCAGTGATCACTCAGTGTATATGTACAAAAGCTTGAGTTCAATATAACAATTTTAAAATATGTTGCTTAGGAAATCACGATATTTCTCAGGTATAAATGCTAAAGAAAGACTGCAATGAAAGAGTAGTACAATCGTGCTACACAATTTCATTAAATATCCTTTGACTATGCCTTACTTTTAGGCATAGTCAAAAAGTATGACGAAGTCAGTTTTTTGCTACTAGCAGGTGTTCATTTAAAAAAAAAAGAGGATGTGGAGTGTTTCCCTTCTGTAACATGTGTTGCACATATACTGCTGCCTTGGATAGGGATATATATATCCCATTTGCAAAAAATTATATATATATACAGACAAAGAGCTTAAGTGGTCATGAAATTGCATTTCCCAAATTTAGTAGACACCTTGTAAATTGTAAACAAGCCTGTGGTAATGAGTGGCGTAACTTCCATCCCTGCAGCTGCGGGAGAGCAAGTAAAGAAGAGGCGTACTACAGCTGACAGACTTTATAGTTTCATGAAAGAATCCGAACATGCACAAAAATAAATAATTTACCCAAAGATTAATATATTCCTTTAAGATATATTCAGCTTTACAAGTAAACATATGTCAAGTTTTACTTTTTAAAAACTGGATAGCCTGATTGAGGTTGTTTCTCCCTTTGGCCCCGGCATGTAATATGATCGCTCTCCTCGGTGCTGCTACGGAAAAGTGTGAATCCATATGGGAATACCCTGTGAAAGATGCGGGACAACAGGTAATCGCTTAGGATTACGAACACGACAGGCCCATTTACTCACCGCAACTCTGCGATGTGGGTGATTTCTTCAAATTCTTTGTTTTATTTTGAACAAAACAAATGTTGCTATTGCTTCTTTATAGTAAGCATGTCTACCTCTCATTCACTGTGTAAAAACGTTAATATACAGGAGAATGGCATCCATTTGTAAAATGTCACAAATGTCCAAGTGGACCACAGTATCAGAGGAAAAGAGAACGAGAGCCCACGAAGAAACTTCCCACACCCAAGCAGTTCTCTTTACGCTTAACCCGTTAGCTCAAGGGACGTTTCTGATGAAAAGAGTGGTGATTTGTTTAGCTCATCAATTTTTCAAAAGCAGGCATTTGACAAAAACTGGGCACATCAGAAACAAATGAAAGTAAAACGGAAGATTATGAAGTCTTATAATTAATAATTTTACGATTTAAATATATTTTGTTGAATTTGTTCCTTGGGATAAAATGGATATTCATGTTCATGCACCAGTCCGCGCACCGTTAATCCTGATTAGCCGATTAATAACCTTACACTGAGTTTCTGTTCCAGAAATTATTCGCCGCCTCAGTGGTCTAAGCGATGGCTTCTGATTATTCGCCTGACAATGGTCCGGGTTCGAATCTCGGTGAGTCATGGATGTTGTGTTTGTCTTACAGCACTAGCTCTCTCCCTTCCCTGGAAACAGTGACCCTAAATTAGGGACGGGCGACTGCTTATAGGCTATTGAGTTGCTCGTGGTAGTCGTTAAACCCCAAATCCGAAAAAAAAAATATATATATATATTCAAAAAGTAAAAATCACAGGTCTCTAGGAACACCCCTTACTTTTTCAGACACTCTCGCTATCTTCCTGACCTAAAACCATACACACACACTTTAAAAAACACATCCTTCCTGGATCGTTCCAAATCCTGGGAAAATGTTTGTGCTTAGGGGCGCTAAAGTAAATCTTGCGATGGGGGGAGGGGGGCACCGCTAGTAACGCTACTGGTGGTAATGCATACATAGGATAATGATCTCAAACGTGAACAAACACTACGATTAACTAGTCTGATTGAAAATAAAAGCACTATATAGCGGCTACAGATATCCGAGACACTGCAAAAATTGAGACGGCATTCTCGGTGTGTGTAAAAAGGTACGCACGCATTTCAAACGTGCATATAAAGGGAATATTTGCACACAGAGTTGCTCGGACGAACATCACTAAAAGTGAATATGTATTAAACTCATAGTAGTACTTGGTACTTCACTACAAACCTTTTTAAATCCATCAAACGTACACATCCGAATTTGCTAGGACTAACATCAAACACGCGCTATTGTTGCTAGCTCGAACATCACTTAAAATGAATAAAACGTACACATCAGAATTTGCTAGGACTAACGTTTAAAACGAGCTTTTGCTCTGAACATCACCCACGCCAATTGGTTCCATGAAATTTTTTAACATGCTTCTTTAAGTTATATTTCATCCCAAATGAACCAATACAGATTGAACAAATGAATCTGTTCGCAGTAGTCCATGGTCACCGCGAAATATGAAAACAAATTCTTTGATGAAAACACGCCAAAAATCCGCAGTAAGAAGTAACAATAGTAAGAATTCTACCCGCCAAAATTGCCTGTCTGCTTGTGTTTCCTATCGCACACATCACGCACGCCAATTGGTTGGTTGCGTTTTATTCCTACCAATGAGGATCTTCCTACGAAATTTCTATTGCCGTTCCCAGACGCTAGCCTGGTTGATTGGAAGTATTAAATATATATGTACCATAATTTTCCATTTTATTATTGTACGCAAAATCGGAAACATCATTTGCCAACCACAGAAATATAACGGCAATTGACAACATTATACACCAGGCATGACAGATATCTTGTACAGCGTTATATATAATTCCTAATTACATATATATATATATATATATATATATATATATATATTCTATAAAGATACCTAAGCAAAAAAAATACATATACAATTTTGACTCACACCTAGTACAACATAGAAAAGGTTATGTATCTACCTGTGTGAGTAAAAGGAGAAAAGAAAAAAAAATAAAATAAAACAACTGAATGTAGAAGGTGTCGAGAATACTGAGCCTTGGCTTTATCAAGGACCAGCAAAAACTCTGCATTTTCTCACTTCCACAAAGACCTAGTTGGAAATGGGTTTCTGCAAGGCCATAGATGCAAGTAACATTCCCACCTAAAATAGTTTAAAAAATATATATATAAGTCATGTCCTCCGTAGAGTAGCATGACCTAGCACTAGTTAACAATTTCGCTTGCATCCATTAACCTTCATGGCCCGACCCATGCTCTTCATCTGTTACTATTATACAGAGAGAAGAAGATTAAAGAGAACTCAAGCTGTGAGAGTGACATAATAAATAGAAATGATTTTCAGCTATAACGAAATTCCAAGTTCGTTTGAGAGAGAATTTAAACCTGAAAAACAAATTTTACATTGCAATTAAAAAAGGAAATGTTAATTTATAACGAACAGATTTTTGAAAGAAAACTTGAGTCTAAAACCCCTACTCTACAACTTATGACAGCACGAAAACGAGAATAAGTTAAAGATAATAATTAACTAAAGAAAACTTTGTGAAAGTTATATACCTTAAACAGTTAGTTGCAATATGTACAAAGTATTTCATCAGTGCTTTAAGTGCATAATTAATTAGTTATTAAGAACTTAACTATCTTCTGTTCCTAGGTACCACAAAAGACGCCCAAAGTTACAAAGAAAAGTAAGAGTTAAAACCCGCATAAATGTTAACAGACAAACCAATGCTTAAAAGCTGAAAAGCTAAAAAACGACAGAGAAAAGGTACATGAAGTACAAACATTGAACTTATAAAACCTAGAACCCAAAAACAAGGAAGAGAGCTTACCTCTTGTGTTACAAAAACTTTTCTCCTCACAAGAGGAGAACATAGCTGACCTCTTCCGCCACTCCCTAGACGCTGGGGGGCAGTGAGGGTGGGGCTGATGGCCTCCTCATACAGCAAGAAACCAACGCGCGGAGATTTTAACCAGAGAAAAAATATATAAACTTAAGACTGTGGATCTGTATGATCAGAATGAGCAGAATTAACTCTCCAGAATACATGAGAAATATTATAAAATACACGAGCAGTTTATTTAATAATCTTTGCATGTATTAAATCACCTTAGTGAGCTTCTATAGATTAATCAGAATCTTATTAATTTTAATGTTGGTTTTACTATTTTTAGTATAGCTATCCTAGTGATGAATAACTAGTTTTCTTTTTTATTTGTTTTTCTTTTCTTTTATAAACAGATTTTTAAGCTTTTTTTGTGATTTTGTTTATATTATTTAATTTTTTTGTTTTAATAGGACCGTCATATCCATAGCACTAAGGTTCCTTTAGGTAGTTAATAGGCATCCTCTAGCCAACTTCCTTACGGCTTTGATTGGTCAGAATCATATTATTAACTGTGTAGAAAATTAAAGCAGATCTGCCAACCTTACTCTATTATTCAGAATAATTTTTCTTAAAGTTCTTTTGATGAAAGAAGAAGGAATTTCGTTCTCTAGAAAACTTTCTAATAGTATATTAATGTGGTAATTGAAGTCCAAATTGTTGCTGCAAATTCTTGAAATTCTTAGGACCTGAGAAATTAGTACATTCTCAATTACTTTGGTTGAAATGTTATTATTCCAGTGTAGATATTTAATTACTTTGAAAGGAAAATTAACTCTTTTATCAAAGAGGCTAATAGATGGGTTACCTCTGTTGAGCTTAATGCTTAAGTCTAGGAACTCAAGTTCCTGATTACTGTGGTTGGTTTTACATAAGTTAAGAGAGCTAGGATAGATATTATCAAAATCACTCTCTATAACTTCGGAATTATTGATACACAGCAGATCATCAATATATCTAAAAGTGTAAAGGTAGTTATCTGAGCAGGTGGGGTGATTTTTAATGAATTTATATTCCTTAAAGAACAGGAATAGATTAGCGATATTCGTGGACGTTGATGTTCCCATTGGAATACCGTTCACTTGCTTATAGAGAGTATTATTATATAAGATATGGTTATTTTTTATGCAGCAATTGAGATAAGAGTTCCAAGTTCCTACATCAACAAATTGGTTAAGTTTAAATTCTGCATACAGCTCTTTAAAGGTAGTGATTATATCTGATAGAGGCAGATTAGTATATAGGTTTTCAAAATCATAACTATTAATATCTAGGGGACAAACTTTGAGTATAGTAGAAATTACTTCTGCATTATTATTAATTATCCAAAAATCTCTGTACATCAAGTTAGAACAGTTTCTAATGTGTTTCAAAACCTTCTTTAAGACATCTTCAAAAGCAAGATCTATTTTCTTTTATGACTCCTTACTCCACTAGCTATGAACCTGAACTTCACAGGATCCTTATGAAACTTAACCGTTGCAAAAAGAAATGGAAATTCAGGCTCATATCTTCTAGTTTGCGGAATTTTAAGTTTCTTGAAGAATGCCTTAAACCAATGGGAACATCAACGTCCACGAATATCGCTAATCTATTCCTGTTCTTTAAGGAATATAAATTCATTAAAAATCACCCCACCTGCTCAGATAACTACCTTTACACTTTTAGATATATTGATGATCTGCTGTGTATCAATAATTCCGAAGTTATAGAGAGTGATTTTGATAATATCTATCCTAGCTCTCTTAACTTATGTAAAACCAACCACAGTAATCAGGAACTTGAGTTCCTAGACTTAAGCATTAAGCTCAACAGAGGTAACCCATCTATTAGCCTCTTTGATAAAAGAGTTAATTTTCCTTTCAAAGTAATTAAATATCTACACTGGAATAATAACATTTCAACCAAAGTAATTGAGAATGTACTAATTTCTCAGGTCCTAAGAATTTCAAGAATTTGCAGCAACAATTTGGACTTCAATTACCACATTAATATACTATTAGAAAGTTTTCTAGAGAACGAAATTCCTTCTTCTTTCATCAAAAGAACTTTAAGAAAAATTATTCTGAATAATAGAGTAAGGTTGGCAGATCTGCTTTAATTTTCTACACAGTTAATAATATGATTCTGACCAATCAAAGCCGTAAGGAAGTTGGCTAGAGGATGCCTATTAACTACCTAAAGGAACCTTAGTGCTATGGATATGACGGTCCTATTAAAACAAAAAAATTAAATAATATAAACAAAATCACAAAAAAAGCTTAAAAATCTGTTTATAAAAGAAAATAAAAACAAATAAAAAAGAAAACTAGTTATTCATCACTAGGATAGCTATACTAAAAATAGTAAAACCAACATTAAAATTAATAAGATTCTGATTAATCTATAGAAGCTCACTAAGGTGATTTAATACATGCAAAGATTATTAAATAAACTGCTCGTGTATTTTATAATATTTCTCATGTATTCTGGAGAGTTAATTCTGCTCATTCTGATCATACAGATCCACAGTCTTAAGTTTATATATTTTTTTCTCTGGTTAAAATCTCCGCGCGTTGGTTTCTTGCTGTATGAGGAGGCCATCAGCCCCACCCTCACTGCCCCCAGCGTCTAGGGAGTGGCGGAAGAGGTCAGCTATGTTCTCCTCTTGTGAGGAGAAAAGTTTTTGTAACACAAGAGGTAAGCTCTCTTCCTTGTTTTTGGGTTCTAGGTTTTATAAGTTCAATGTTTGTACTTCATGTATCTTTTCTCTGTCGTTTTTTAGTTTTTCAGCTTTTAAGCATTGGTTTGTCTGTTAACATTTATGCGGGTTTTAACTCTTACTTTTCTTTGTAACTTTGGGCGTCTTTTGTGGTACCTAGGAACAGAAGATGGCTAAGCTTGTTCCTTTTCTCTGCGCTGTCTATGCGCTGTTTTTTCAAAGAAGTTAAGTTCTTAATAACTAATTAATTATGCACTTAAAGCACTGATGAAATACTTTGTACATATTGCAACTAACTGTTTAAGGTATATAACTTTCACAAAGTTTTCTTTAGTTAATTATTATCTTTAACTTATTCTCGTTTTCGTGCTGTCATAAGTTGTAGAGTAGGGGGTTTTAGACTCAAGTTTTCTTTCAAAAATCTGTTCGTTATAAATTAACATTTCCTTTTTTAATTGCAATGTAAAATTTGTTTTTCAGGTTTAAATTCTCTCTCAAACGAACTTGGAATTTCGTTATAGCTGAAAATCATTTCTATTTATTATGTCACTCTCACAGCTTGAGTTCTCTTTAATCTTCTTCTCTCTGTATAATAGTAACAGATGAAGAGCATGGGTCGGGCCATGAAGGTTAATGGATGCAAGCGAAATTGTTAACTAGTGCTAGGTCATGCTACTCTACGGAGGACATGACTTATATATATATTTTTTTAACTATTTTAGGTGGGAATGTTACTTGCATCTATGGCCTTGCAGAAACCCATTTCCAACTAGGTCTTTGTGGAAGTGAGAAAATGCAGAGTTTTTGCTGGTCCTTGATAAAGCCAAGGCTCAGTATTCTCGACACCTTCTACATTCAGTTGTTTTATTTTATTTTTTTTTCTTTTCTCCTTTTACTCACACAGGTAGATACATAACCTTTTCTATGTTGTACTAGGTGTGAGTCAAAATTATATATGTATTTTTTTGCTTAGGTATCTTTATAGAATGTGAATTCTGAATTTTCAAAACTGCTGCGTTGCGCGTTTTGATTTTCAGGTTATTTTGCACCCTTCGTTTTAAATTCTAAAATTTTTTCCTTAGTCTTCAGTTTTGCTCTTAAGTATATATATATATATATATATATCATCATCATCATCATTGTCAACCATTATCAATCCACTGCTGGACGAAGGTCTCCCCAAGTTTCCTCCACAACTGTCTGTCTTGTGCCAGTCTCCTCCATGTCACTCCCGCATATTTACGAATTTCATCCACCCATCTCCCATGTGGTCTTTTTCTGGGTCTTTTCCTGTCCATTGGAATCCAATCTAAAATTTCGGCTGTCCATCTATGGTCTGTCCTTCTGGCAGTATGTCCAGCCCATTGCCATTTCAGGGATTTAACTCTGATCATGATGTCTTCCACTCTCGTCATTTTTCGGATCCACGAGTTCCTCTTCTTATCTCTCCTGCTTATACCAAGCATGCACCTCTCCATGCTTCTTTGAGTTGTCTGCAGCCTTTGTATGTCTCTTTTAGTTAAGGTCCACGTCTCTGCACCATACGTAAGCACTGGAAGGATGCATTGATCAAACACTTTTCTTTTAAGACATAATGGCATATTGCTCTTGAAAATTATGCTGTTTCTTCCAAAAGCTCTCCAGGCAAGTTTTGTACGCCGATTAATTTCTTCATCAATGTGACCCTCACTTGATATCTGCTGTCCAAGATAAACATACGTATCTGTTATCTCCAGTTTTTCTCCATCAATCGATAAATCTTCATTTCTTGTAAAAGCATTGAACATCACTTTTGTCTTCTGAAAGTTCATTTTTAATCCCACTTCTTTACTCTTGTCAGCAAGTTCCTGGATCATACTCTGCAGCTCTGATGGGGTAGTTGCAAAAATGACTACGTCATCAGCAAATCGAAGGTGGGTTAGATAATCTCCATTAATCTTTATCCCTTTGTTTTCCCAGTTCAGTGATTGAAAGACATTTTCCAATGTGGCATTAAGGAGCTTCGGAGATATGGTGTCACCTTGTCTCACTCCTTTTCCAATTTTTATGTGTGTTGTATTTTCAAACAGCCGAATCTTTGCACTTGCATTTTCGTAGATGTTATTAATAATATTAATGTATGCATCTTCAATACCGCAGGATTTCAGAGCCGTGGTAACTGCTGATGGTTTCACCGAATCAAAGGCTTTTTCATAATCGATAAAAGCCATGCACAATGGAAGTTCATATTCCCTCGCTCTTTCAATTAGTTCTCTCAGTACGTGGATATGATCTATTGTGCTGTAGCCACTCCTGAATTCAGCTTGTTCTCTCGGTTGAGCCATGTCTAGTGTTACCTTCAAGCGGTGTGAAATAACTTTAGTGAAGATTTTATAAACCACTGATAGGAGGCTGATAGGTCTGTAGTTCCTGAGATCCTCAATGTCACCTTTTTTATGTAGCAGGATCATTGTAGCATTGTTCCAATCCTCAGGAATCTTCCCTTCATTAAGGCATCGAGTGAAAATTTGGGCGAGTACTGTTTCAATTTCTCCACTTGCTTCTTGTATGATGTCTATAGTAATTCCATCTTCTCCTGGAGCTTTCCCCCGCTTCATGTTCTTGATTGCATGAGCAACTTCTGCTGGGAGGACTGGAAGAACTCTGGTACCTTTCATGATGTCTGGAGTACATGTATCATCCCTTTCATATAATTTGGAGTAGAAATCTTTCACTCTTGTCAAAATTTCGCCTCTATTTCTTGTTATAGAACCATCTTCTTTTCTCAGAGCCATAATCTGTTTTCTTCCCTTACTGAGATGTCCCTTTGCTATCTTAAGGCTTTGGTTGTTTTCAATTGCTTTCCTCACTAGCTCACAGTTGAATTTCCTTACGTCTTCAGTGATACTTTTTCGTGTTGTCTTGCATAGCTCTATATATTCCACTTTGGAAGTCACATCTTCTTTAGTTGTCCTCATCTCTCTTTTTTTTTTTGCATCAACATTTTGGTTTTTCCTGATAATTTGTTCACATGCAACTTGTTCTTAGACCCAGCTAATTTTGTTGCTGTTTCCATTAGAGCTTTGGTTACTTTTCTGTTAACTTCCGAAATATCCACTTCTTCCGATGTTAGGCCTTCTAAAGCAGAGAATCTGTTCTTCAGTTCCAACTTGAAAGTATTATGGTGTTTTTTAAGGTTGGTTATGTCAATACATTTTGTTTGTCTTATGAGCTTGCCACGTTCCAGTTTAGTGTTGAGGTGCATCTTACATCTCACCAATCTATGGTCACTACCTGTGTTGAACTTGTTCAGCACACTGCAGTCTTCTATGACGAATTTTTTGTTACACATAATAAAATCAATTTCACTTGTCGTCCCAATTGGATGTCTCCATGTCCATTTCCTGTGTGGCTTTTTCTTGAAAAAGGAGTTCAAGATGAAAAATCCTTCTGCCTCTGCAAACTCAACGAGAGTATTTCCACGCTGGTTTCTGTTGCCGTGACCGAATTTACCTACTGAAGTTTCATTCTGTTGCCGTTGCCCTATTTTTGCATTAAAATCTCCCATAATTATCTTCAAGTGCTGCTTACCTTTAGTATTTAGATGACGAATTTCCTCATAAAATTCTTCAATTTCTTCTTCAGGATGACTTGTGGTGGGTGCATAAGTTTGAATAATCTGAGCCTGGTATCTTCTCGATAGTTGGATAACGAGTCGTGCAGCTCTGTCAGAGGAACTTTCAACTTCTACCACTTTCTCCTTCAGTTTCTTGTTTATTATAAATCCAACACCACTAGTTCTGCCAGTATCCGTCCCACGATAATAGAAGAGATGTCCACTCTTCAGTTCAATGAGATCTTCTCCTTTTCTCCTTACCTCACTTAGCCCGACGATGTCCCACTTGATCCTTTGTAGTTCCTCTTCCAATTCAAGAAGCCTTGAATCAGAAGATAGGGAGCGTCCGTTATAGGTAGCCAAGGTCAGCATCAAATGGCAGCCTAGTCCGGTCCTCCGGGGATTCTTAGCACCCTCTGCCTTCATGTCGCACTGGCCGCTGCCTTGGCCAGGTACATTCCAGCTGCCGGAGACTGAGGGCCAAGATTTAAGTTGTAGAGTCATTTTGGAGGTGTTTGGCCATAACTCACCACGCTGGCCAAGCGGGTTGGTGAGTGTGGGATAGCATTTCCTCTGATCCCGATGGTATAGTTATACCGCTATTGGCGGTCGTCAGAGCCCCTTTAGTGGGAACAGGATGCACCACGAGAAGGCGGGGTTGACATTTGTCAAGGAGAGGCTGTGATGTTACGCATCACCTGACCTTACATCCCTATATATATATATATATATATATATATATACGGGTTGTAAGGTGAGGTAATGCGTAACATCACAGCCTCTTCTTGACAAATGACAACGTCGCCATCTCGTGGTACATACTGTTCCCACTAAAGGGGCTCTGACGACCGCTAATAGCGGTATAACTATACCATCGGGTTTAGAGGAAATGCTATCCCACATTCACCAGAGCGCTTGGCCAGCGTGGTGAGTTATGGCCAAACCCCTCCAAAATGATTCCACAACTTAAAATTTGGTCATCAGTCTCCAGCAGCTAGAATGTACCCGGCCAAGGCAGCGGCCAACGCGACATGAAGGCAGAGGGTGCTAAGAAATCCCGGAGGACCGGACTAGGCTGCCATCTGATGCTGACCTTGGCTACGTATAATGGACGCTTCCAATCTTCTGATTCAAGACTTCTTGAGTTGGAAGAGGAACTACAAAGGATCAAGTGGGACATCGTGGGGCTAAGTGAGGTAAGGAGAAAAGGAGATGATATCATTGAACTGGAAAGTGGACATCTCTTCTACTATCGTGGGACTGATACTGGCAGAACTAGTGGTGTTGTATTTATAATAAACAAGAAACTGAAGGATAAAGTTGTAGAAGTTCAAAGTTCCTCTTAACAGAGCTGCACGACTCGTTATCAAACTGTCGAGAAGATACTAGGCTCAGATTATTCAAACTTATGCACTCACCACAAGTCATCCTGAAGAAGAAATTGAAGAATTTTATGAGGAAATTTGTCATCTAAATAATAAAGGTGAGCAGCACTTAAAGATAATTATGGGAGATTTCAATGCAAAATAAGGCAACGGCAACAGAATGAAACTTCAGTAGGTAAATTCGCTTACGGCAACAGAAACCAGCGTATAAATATTCTAGTAGAGTTTGCAGAGGCAGAAGGATTTTTCATCTTGAACTTCTTTTTCACGAAAACGCCCCACAGGAAATGGACATGGATACATCCAAATGGGACGACAAGTGAGATTGATTTTATTATGTGTAACAAAAAATTCGTCATAGAAGACTGCAGTGTGCTAAACAAGTTCAACACAGGTAGTGACCATAGATTGGTGAGATTTAAGATGCACCTCAACGCTAAACTCGAACGTAGCAAGCTCATAAGTCAAGCAAAATGCATTGACATAACCAACCTTAAAAAACACCATAATACCTTCAAATTCAACTGTGAACTAGTGAGGAAAGCAATTGAAAACAACCAAAGCCTAAAGATAGCAAAGGGACATCTCAGTAAGGGAAGAAAACAGATTATGGCACTGAGAAAAGAAGATGGTTCTGTAACAAGAAATAGAGGCGAACCTTTGACAAGAGTGAAAGATTTCTACTCCAAATTATATGAAAGGAATGATACATGTACTCCAGACATCATGAAAGGCACCAGTACCAGAGTTTTTCCAGTCCTCCCAGCAGAAGTTGCACATACAATCAAGAACATGAAGCGGGGAAAAGCTCCAGGAGTAGATGGAATTACTGTAGACATCATACAAGAAGCAAGTGGAGAAATCGAAACAGTACTAACCCTTATTATATTTGCACTTTTAAGGTATTACACTCCTGCAAAGTGCGCATAGTGTACGTGCAATTCATAAATGAAAAACCATTAGAAAATACCAACCACTCACCCTAAAGATCATGGTAATCTCCATTGACCACACACTTCCAACACGTCAATTAATTGACGTGTTGGAAGTGTGTGATCAATGGAGATTACCATGATCTTTAGGGTGAGTGATTGGTACTTTCTAATGGTTTTTCAGTACTAACCCTAATTTTCACTCGATGCCTTAGTGAAGTGAAGATTCCAGAGGATAGGAACAAGCTACAATTATCTTGCTACATAAAAAAGGTGACATTGTGGACCTCAATCAGTGGCTTAAAAAATCTTCACTAAAGTTCTTTCACACCGCTTGAATGTGACACTGGATATGGCTCAACCGAGAGAACAAGTTGGACTCAGGAGTGGCTACAGTACAATAGATCATATCCACGTACTGAGAGAACTAATTGAAAGAGCGATTGAATATGGACTTCCATTGAGCATGGCTTTTATCGAATATGAAGAAACCTTTGATTCGGTGAAACCATCAGCAGTTACAATGGCTCTAAAATCCTGCGGTATTGAAGATGCGTACATTAATATTATTAATAACATCTATGAAAATGCAAGTGCAAAAGATTCGGCTGTTTAAAATACAACACACATAAAAATTGGAAAAGGAGAGAGACAAGGTGATACAATATCTCCGAAGCTCTTTAATGCCATATTGGAAAATGTCTTTCAATCACTGAACTGGGAAAACAAAAGGATAAAGATGAAATGGAGATTATCTAACCCACCTTCGTTTTGCTGATGGCATAGTCATTTTTGCAACGTCCCCATCAGAGCTGCAGAGTATGATCCAGTAGCTTGCTGACAGGAGTAAGGAAGAGGATTAAAAATGAACTTTCAGAAGACAAAAGTGATGTTCAATGCTTTTACAAGAAATGAAGATTTATCGATGGATGGAGAAAAGCTGGAGATAACAGAAACGTACGTTTATCTTGGACAGCAGGTATCAAGTGAGGGTCACATTGGTGAAGAAATTAATCGTCGTACAAAACTTGCCTGGAGAAACAGCATAATTTTCAAGAGCAGTAGGTCATTATGTCTCAAAACAAAAGTGTTTGATCAAGGCATCCTTCCAGTGCTTACGACTTTAACTAAAAGAGACATACAAAGGCTGCAGACAACTCAAAGCAACATGGAGAGGTGCATGCTTGGAGTAACCAGGAGAGATAAGGAGAGGAACTCGTGGATCCGAAAAATGACAAGAGTGGAAGACATCATGATCAGAGTTAAATCCCTGAAATGGCAATGGACTGGACATACTGCCAGAAGAACAAACCATCCATTGACAGCCGAAATTTTAGATTGAATTCCAAGGGACAGGAAAATACCCAGAAGAAGACCACATAAAAGATGGGTGGATGAAATTCTGAAGTATGCAGGAGTGACATGGAGGAGACTGGCACAAGACAGACCGATGTGGAGGAAACTTGGGGAGACCTTCGTCCAGCAGTGGATTGAAAATGTTTGGCAATGATGATGATGATGATGATATATATATATACTATCTACCAACAAGTAATTGGACACCTGTGATAGCAAAGGGGGATGTAAGGTCAGTTGATGCGTAACATCACAGCCTCTCCTTGACAAATGTCAACCCCGCCATCTCGTGGTGCATCCTGTTCCCACTAAAGGGGCTCTGACGACCGCCAATAGCGGTATAACTATACCATCGGGATTAGAGGAAATTGTATTACACACTCACCAACCCGCTTGGCCAGCGTGGTAAGTTATGGCCAAACCCCTCCAAAATGATTCCACAACTTAAATTTTGGCCCTCAGTCTCCGGCAGGTAGAAGCTTTTAAGCATTGGTTTGTCTGTTAACATTTATGCGGGTTTTAACTCTTACTTTTCTTTGTAACTTTGGGCGTCTTTTGTGGTACCTAGGAACAGAAGATGGCTAAGCTTGTTCCTTTTCTCTGCGCTGTCTATGCGCTGTTTTTTCAAAGAAGTTAAGTTCTTAATAACTAATTAATTATGCACTTAAAGCACTGATGAAATACTTTGTACATATTGCAACTAACTGTTTAAGGTATATAACTTTCACAAAGTTTTCTTTAGTTAATTATTATCTTTAACTTATTCTCGTTTTCGTGCTGTCATAAGTTGTAGAGTAGGGGGTTTTAGACTCAAGTTTTCTTTCAAAAATCTGTTCGTTATAAATTAACATTTCCTTTTTTAATTGCAATGTAAAATTTGTTTTTCAGGTTTAAATTCTCTCTCAAACGAACTTGGAATTTCGTTATAGCTGAAAATCATTTCTATTTATTATGTCACTCTCACAGCTTGAGTTCTCTTTAATCTTCTTCTCTCTGTATAATAGTAACAGATGAAGAGCATGGGTCGGGCCATGAAGGTTAATGGATGCAAGCGAAATTGTTAACTAGTGCTAGGTCATGCTACTCTACGGAGGACATGACTTATATATATATTTTTTTAACTATTTTAGGTGGGAATGTTACTTGCATCTATGGCCTTGCAGAAACCCATTTCCAACTAGGTCTTTGTGGAAGTGAGAAAATGCAGAGTTTTTGCTGGTCCTTGATAAAGCCAAGGCTCAGTATTCTCGACACCTTCTACATTCAGTTGTTTTATTTTATTTTTTTTTTCTTTTCTCCTTTTACTCACACAGGTAGATACATAACCTTTTCTATGTTGTACTAGGTGTGAGTCAAAATTATATATGTATTTTTTTGCTTAGGTATCTTTATAGAATGTGAATTCTGAATTTTCAAAACTGCTGCGTTGCGCGTTTTGATTTTCAGGTTATTTTGCACCCTTCGTTTTAAATTCTAAAATTTTTTCCTTAGTCTTCAGTTTTGCTCTTAAGTATATATATATATATATATATATCATCATCATCATCATTGTCAACCATTATCAATCCACTGCTGGACGAAGGTCTCCCCAAGTTTCCTCCACAACTGTCTGTCTTGTGCCAGTCTCCTCCATGTCACTCCCGCATATTTACGAATTTCATCCACCCATCTCCCATGTGGTCTTTTTCTGGGTCTTTTCCTGTCCATTGGAATCCAATCTAAAATTTCGGCTGTCCATCTATGGTCTGTCCTTCTGGCAGTATGTCCAGCCCATTGCCATTTCAGGGATTTAACTCTGATCATGATGTCTTCCACTCTCGTCATTTTTCGGATCCACGAGTTCCTCTTCTTATCTCTCCTGCTTATACCAAGCATGCACCTCTCCATGCTTCTTTGAGTTGTCTGCAGCCTTTGTATGTCTCTTTTAGTTAAGGTCCACGTCTCTGCACCATACGTAAGCACTGGAAGGATGCATTGATCAAACACTTTTCTTTTAAGACATAATGGCATATTGCTCTTGAAAATTATGCTGTTTCTTCCAAAAGCTCTCCAGGCAAGTTTTGTACGCCGATTAATTTCTTCATCAATGTGACCCTCACTTGATATCTGCTGTCCAAGATAAACATACGTATCTGTTATCTCCAGTTTTTCTCCATCAATCGATAAATCTTCATTTCTTGTAAAAGCATTGAACATCACTTTTGTCTTCTGAAAGTTCATTTTTAATCCCACTTCTTTACTCTTGTCAGCAAGTTCCTGGATCATACTCTGCAGCTCTGATGGGGTAGTTGCAAAAATGACTACGTCATCAGCAAATCGAAGGTGGGTTAGATAATCTCCATTAATCTTTATCCCTTTGTTTTCCCAGTTCAGTGATTGAAAGACATTTTCCAATGTGGCATTAAGGAGCTTCGGAGATATGGTGTCACCTTGTCTCACTCCTTTTCCAATTTTTATGTGTGTTGTATTTTCAAACAGCCGAATCTTTGCACTTGCATTTTCGTAGATGTTATTAATAATATTAATGTATGCATCTTCAATACCGCAGGATTTCAGAGCCGTGGTAACTGCTGATGGTTTCACCGAATCAAAGGCTTTTTCATAATCGATAAAAGCCATGCACAATGGAAGTTCATATTCCCTCGCTCTTTCAATTAGTTCTCTCAGTACGTGGATATGATCTATTGTGCTGTAGCCACTCCTGAATTCAGCTTGTTCTCTCGGTTGAGCCATGTCTAGTGTTACCTTCAAGCGGTGTGAAATAACTTTAGTGAAGATTTTATAAACCACTGATAGGAGGCTGATAGGTCTGTAGTTCCTGAGATCCTCAATGTCACCTTTTTTATGTAGCAGGATCATTGTAGCATTGTTCCAATCCTCAGGAATCTTCCCTTCATTAAGGCATCGAGTGAAAATTTGGGCGAGTACTGTTTCAATTTCTCCACTTGCTTCTTGTATGATGTCTATAGTAATTCCATCTTCTCCTGGAGCTTTCCCCCGCTTCATGTTCTTGATTGCATGAGCAACTTCTGCTGGGAGGACTGGAAGAACTCTGGTACCTTTCATGATGTCTGGAGTACATGTATCATCCCTTTCATATAATTTGGAGTAGAAATCTTTCACTCTTGTCAAAATTTCGCCTCTATTTCTTGTTATAGAACCATCTTCTTTTCTCAGAGCCATAATCTGTTTTCTTCCCTTACTGAGATGTCCCTTTGCTATCTTAAGGCTTTGGTTGTTTTCAATTGCTTTCCTCACTAGCTCACAGTTGAATTTCCTTACGTCTTCAGTGATACTTTTTCGTGTTGTCTTGCATAGCTCTATATATTCCACTTTGGAAGTCACATCTTCTTTAGTTGTCCTCATCTCTCTTTTTTTTTTGCATCAACATTTTGGTTTTTCCTGATAATTTGTTCACATGCAACTTGTTCTTAGACCCAGCTAATTTTGTTGCTGTTTCCATTAGAGCTTTGGTTACTTTTCTGTTAACTTCCGAAATATCCACTTCTTCCGATGTTAGGCCTTCTAAAGCAGAGAATCTGTTCTTCAGTTCCAACTTGAAAGTATTATGGTGTTTTTTAAGGTTGGTTATGTCAATACATTTTGTTTGTCTTATGAGCTTGCCACGTTCCAGTTTAGTGTTGAGGTGCATCTTACATCTCACCAATCTATGGTCACTACCTGTGTTGAACTTGTTCAGCACACTGCAGTCTTCTATGACGAATTTTTTGTTACACATAATAAAATCAATTTCACTTGTCGTCCCAATTGGATGTCTCCATGTCCATTTCCTGTGTGGCTTTTTCTTGAAAAAGGAGTTCAAGATGAAAAATCCTTCTGCCTCTGCAAACTCAACGAGAGTATTTCCACGCTGGTTTCTGTTGCCGTGACCGAATTTACCTACTGAAGTTTCATTCTGTTGCCGTTGCCCTATTTTTGCATTAAAATCTCCCATAATTATCTTCAAGTGCTGCTTACCTTTAGTATTTAGATGACGAATTTCCTCATAAAATTCTTCAATTTCTTCTTCAGGATGACTTGTGGTGGGTGCATAAGTTTGAATAATCTGAGCCTGGTATCTTCTCGATAGTTGGATAACGAGTCGTGCAGCTCTGTCAGAGGAACTTTCAACTTCTACCACTTTCTCCTTCAGTTTCTTGTTTATTATAAATCCAACACCACTAGTTCTGCCAGTATCCGTCCCACGATAATAGAAGAGATGTCCACTCTTCAGTTCAATGAGATCTTCTCCTTTTCTCCTTACCTCACTTAGCCCGACGATGTCCCACTTGATCCTTTGTAGTTCCTCTTCCAATTCAAGAAGCCTTGAATCAGAAGATAGGGAGCGTCCGTTATAGGTAGCCAAGGTCAGCATCAAATGGCAGCCTAGTCCGGTCCTCGGGGATTCTTAGCACCCTCTGCCTTCATGTCGCACTGGCCGCTGCCTTGGCCAGGTACATTCCAGCTGCCGGAGACTGAGGGCCAAGATTTAAGTTGTAGAGTCATTTTGGAGGTGTTTGGCCATAACTCACCACGCTGGCCAAGCGGGTTGGTGAGTGTGGGATAGCATTTCCTCTGATCCCGATGGTATAGTTATACCGCTATTGGCGGTCGTCAGAGCCCTTTAGTGGGAACAGGATGCACCACGAGAAGGCGGGGTTGACATTTGTCAAGGAGAGGCTGTGATGTTACGCATCACCTGACCTTACATCCCTATATATATATATATATATATATATATATACGGGTTGTAAGGTGAGGTAATGCGTAACATCACAGCCTCTTCTTGACAAATGACAACGTCGCCATCTCGTGGTACATACTGTTCCCACTAAAGGGGCTCTGACGACCGCTAATAGCGGTATAACTATACCATCGGGTTTAGAGGAAATGCTATCCCACATTCACCAGAGCGCTTGGCCAGCGTGGTGAGTTATGGCCAAACCCCTCCAAAATGATTCCACAACTTAAAATTTGGTCATCAGTCTCCAGCAGCTAGAATGTACCCGGCCAAGGCAGCGGCCAACGCGACATGAAGGCAGAGGGTGCTAAGAAATCCCGGAGGACCGGACTAGGCTGCCATCTGATGCTGACCTTGGCTACGTATAATGGACGCTTCCAATCTTCTGATTCAAGACTTCTTGAGTTGGAAGAGGAACTACAAAGGATCAAGTGGGACATCGTCGGGCTAAGTGAGGTAAGGAGAAAAGGAGATGATATCATTGAACTGGAAAGTGGACATCTCTTCTACTATCGTGGGACTGATACTGGCAGAACTAGTGGTGTTGTATTTATAATAAACAAGAAACTGAAGGATAAAGTTGTAGAAGTTCAAAGTTCCTCTAACAGAGCTGCACGACTCGTTATCAAACTGTCGAGAAGATACTAGGCTCAGATTATTCAAACTTATGCACTCACCACAAGTCATCCTGAAGAAGAAATTGAAGAATTTTATGAGGAAATTTGTCATCTAAATAATAAAGGTGAGCAGCACTTAAAGATAATTATGGGAGATTTCAATGCAAAATAAGGCAACGGCAACAGAATGAAACTTCAGTAGGTAAATTCGCTTACGGCAACAGAAACCAGCGTATAAATATTCTAGTAGAGTTTGCAGAGGCAGAAGGATTTTTCATCTTGAACTTCTTTTTCACGAAAACGCCCCACAGGAAATGGACATGGATACATCCAAATGGGACGACAAGTGAGATTGATTTTATTATGTGTAACAAAAAATTCGTCATAGAAGACTGCAGTGTGCTAAACAAGTTCAACACAGGTAGTGACCATAGATTGGTGAGATTTAAGATGCACCTCAACGCTAAACTCGAACGTAGCAAGCTCATAAGTCAAGCAAAATGCATTGACATAACCAACCTTAAAAAACACCATAATACCTTCAAGTTGGAACTGAAGAACAGATTCTCTGCTTTAGAAGGCCTAACATTGGAAGAAGTGGATATTTCTGAAGTTAACAGAAAAGTAACCAAAGCTCTTATGGAAACAGCAACAAAATTAGCTGGGTCTAAGAACAAGTTGCATGTAAATAAATTATCAGGAAAAACGAAAATGTTGATGCAAAAAAGAAGAGAGATGAGGACAACTAAAGAAGATGTGACTTCCAAAGTGGAATATATAGAGCTATGCAAGACAGTACGAAAAAGTAGCACTGAAGACGTAAGAAAATTCAACTGTGAACTAGTGAGGAAAGCAATTGAAAACAACCAAAGCCTAAAGATAGCAAAGGGACATCTCAGTAAGGGAAGAAAACAGATTATGGCACTGAGAAAAGAAGATGGTTCTGTAACAAGAAATAGAGGCGAACCTTTGACAAGAGTGAAAGATTTCTACTCCAAATTATATGAAAGGAATGATACATGTACTCCAGACATCATGAAAGGCACCAGTACCAGAGTTTTTCCAGTCCTCCCAGCAGAAGTTGCACATACAATCAAGAACATGAAGCGGGGAAAAGCTCCAGGAGTAGATGGAATTACTGTAGACATCATACAAGAAGCAAGTGGAGAAATCGAAACAGTACTAACCCTTATTATATTTGCACTTTTAAGGTATTACACTCCTGCAAAGTGCGCATAGTGTACGTGCAATTCATAAATGAAAAACCATTAGAAAATACCAACCACTCACCCTAAAGATCATGGTAATCTCCATTGACCACACACTTCCAACACGTCAATTAATTGACGTGTTGGAAGTGTGTGATCAATGGAGATTACCATGATCTTTAGGGTGAGTGATTGGTACTTTCTAATGGTTTTTCAGTACTAACCCTAATTTTCACTCGATGCCTTAGTGAAGTGAAGATTCCAGAGGATAGGAACAAGCTACAATTATCTTGCTACATAAAAAAGGTGACATTGTGGACCTCAATCAGTGGCTTAAAAAATCTTCACTAAAGTTCTTTCACACCGCTTGAATGTGACACTGGATATGGCTCAACCGAGAGAACAAGTTGGACTCAGGAGTGGCTACAGTACAATAGATCATATCCACGTACTGAGAGAACTAATTGAAAGAGCGATTGAATATGGACTTCCATTGAGCATGGCTTTTATCGAATATGAAGAAACCTTTGATTCGGTGAAACCATCAGCAGTTACAATGGCTCTAAAATCCTGCGGTATTGAAGATGCGTACATTAATATTATTAATAACATCTATGAAAATGCAAGTGCAAAGATTCGGCTGTTTAAAATACAACACACATAAAAATTGGAAAAGGAGAGAGACAAGGTGATACAATATCTCCGAAGCTCTTTAATGCCATATTGGAAAATGTCTTTCAATCACTGAACTGGGAAAACAAAAGGATAAAGATGAAATGGAGATTATCTAACCCACCTTCGTTTTGCTGATGGCATAGTCATTTTTGCAACGTCCCCATCAGAGCTGCAGAGTATGATCCAGTAGCTTGCTGACAGGAGTAAGGAAGAGGGATTAAAAATGAACTTTCAGAAGACAAAAGTGATGTTCAATGCTTTTACAAGAAATGAAGATTTATCGATGGATGGAGAAAAGCTGGAGATAACAGAAACGTACGTTTATCTTGGACAGCAGGTATCAAGTGAGGGTCACATTGGTGAAGAAATTAATCGTCGTACAAAACTTGCCTGGAGAAACAGCATAATTTTCAAGAGCAGTAGGTCATTATGTCTCAAAACAAAAGTGTTTGATCAAGGCATCCTTCCAGTGCTTACGACTTTAACTAAAAGAGACATACAAAGGCTGCAGACAACTCAAAGCAACATGGAGAGGTGCATGCTTGGAGTAACCAGGAGAGATAAGGAGAGGAACTCGTGGATCCGAAAAATGACAAGAGTGGAAGACATCATGATCAGAGTTAAATCCCTGAAATGGCAATGGACTGGACATACTGCCAGAAGAACAAACCATCCATTGACAGCCGAAATTTTAGATTGAATTCCAAGGGACAGGAAAATACCCAGAAGAAGACCACATAAAAGATGGGTGGATGAAATTCTGAAGTATGCAGGAGTGACATGGAGGAGACTGGCACAAGACAGACCGATGTGGAGGAAACTTGGGGAGACCTTCGTCCAGCAGTGGATTGAAAATGTTTGGCAATGATGATGATGATGATGATATATATATATACACTATCTACCAACAAGTAATTGGACACCTGTGATAGCAAAGGGGGATGTAAGGTCAGTTGATGCGTAACATCACAGCCTCTCCTTGACAAATGTCAACCCCGCCATCTCGTGGTGCATCCTGTTCCCACTAAAGGGGCTCTGACGACCGCCAATAGCGGTATAACTATACCATCGGGATTAGAGGAAATTGTATTACACACTCACCAACCCGCTTGGCCAGCGTGGTAAGTTATGGCCAAACCCCTCCAAAATGATTCCACAACTTAAATTTTGGCCCTCAGTCTCCGGCAGGTAGAATGTACCTGTCCAAGGCAGCGGCCAGTGCGACATGAAGGCAGAGGGTGCTACGAATCCCCGGAGGACCGGACTAGGCTGCCATCTGATGCTGACCTTGGCAACGTACAATGGACGATCCCTATCTTCTGATTCAAGGCTTCTTGAATTGGAAGAGGAACTACAAAGGATCACGTGGGACATCGTGGGGCTAAGTGAGGTAAGGAGAAAAGGAGAAGATCTCATCGAACTGAAGAGTGGACATCTCTTCTACTATCGTGGGACAGATACTGGCAGAACTAGTGGTGTTGGATTTATAATAAACAAGAAACTGAAGGATAAAGTTGTAGAAGTTGAAAGTTCCTCTGACACAGCTGCACGACTTGTTATCCAACTCTCGAAAAGATACCAGGCTCAGATTATTCAAACTCATGCACCCACCAAGGGTCATCCTGAAGAAGAAATTGAAGAATTTTATGACGAAATTTGTCATCTAAATAATAAAGGTAAGCAGCACTTGAAAAAAATTATGGGAGATTTTAATGCAAAAATAGGGCAACGGCAACAGAATGAAACTTCAGTAGGTAAATTCTATCACATCAACAGAAACCAGCGTGGAAATACTCTCGTTGAGTTTGCAGAGGCAGAAGGGTTTTTCATCTTGAACTCCTTCTTCAAGAAAAAGCCAGACAGGAAATGGACATGGAGACATCCAAATGGGACGACAAGTGAAATTGATTTTATTATGTGTAACAAAAAATTCGTCATAGAAGACTGCAGTGTGCTAAACAAGTTCAACACAGGTAGTGACCATAGATTGGTGAGATGTAAGATGCACCTCAACACTAAACTTGAACGTGGCAAGCTCATAAGACAAACAAAAATCTATTGACATAACCAACCTTAAAAAACACCATAATACCTTCAAGTTGGAACTGAAGAACAGGTTCTCTGCTTTAGAAGGCCTAACATCGGAAGAAGTGGACATCTCTGAAGTTAACAGAAAAGCAACCAAAGCTCTTATGGAAACAGCAACAAAATTAGCTGGGTCTAAGAAGAAGTTGCATGTAAACAATTTATCAGGAAAAACGAAAATGTTGATGCAAAAAAGAAGAGATATGAGGACAACTAAAGAAGATGTGACTTCCAAAGTGGAATATATATAGCTATGCCAGACACTAAGAAAAAGTATCACTGAAGACGTAAGAAAATTCAACTGTGAACTAGTGAGGAAAGCAATTGAAAACAACCAAAGCCTAAAAATAGCAAAGGAACATCTCAGTAAGGGAAGAAAACCGATTATGGCACTGAGAAAAGAAGTTGGTTCTGTAACAAGAAATAGAGGCGAAATTTTGACAAGTGTGAAAGATTTCTACTCCAAATTATATGAAAGGTATGATACATGCACTCCAGACATCATGAAAGATACCAGTACCAGAGTTCCTCCAGTCCTTCCAGCAGAAGTTGCACATGCAATCAAGAACATGAAGCGGGGTAAAGCTCCAGGAGAAGATTGAATTACTGTAGACATCATACAAGAAGCAAGTGGAGAAATCGAAACAGTACTCGCCCAAATTTTCACTCGATGCCTTAATGAAGAAAAGATTCCTGAGGATTAAAACACCGCTACAATGATCCTGCTACATAAGAAAGGTGACATTGAGGATCTCGGAAACTACAGACCTATCAGCCTTATATCAGTAGTTTATAAAATCTTCACTAAAGTTCTTTCACACCGCTTGAAGGTAACACTGGACATGGCTCAACCGAGAGAACAAGCTGGATTCAGGAGTGGCTACAGCACAATAGATCATATCCACGTACTGAGAGAACTAATTGAAAGAGCGAGGAAATATGAACTTCCATTGTGCATGGCTTTTATCGATTATGAAAAAGGTTTTGAATCGGTGAAACCATCAGCAGTTACAATGGCTCTGAAAACCTGCGGTATTGAAGATGCAAACATTAATATTATTAATAACATCTATGAAAATGCAAGTGCAAAGATTCGGCTGTTTGAAAATACAACACACGTAAAAATTGGAAAGGGAGTGAGACAAGGTGACACCATATCTCCGAAGCTCTTTAATGCCACATTGGAGGGTGTTTTTCAGTCGCTGAGCTGGGAAAACAAGGGGATAAAGATTAATGGAGATTATCTAACACATCTTCGTTTTGCTGATGACGTAGTCATTTTTGCAACTAGCCCATCAGAGCTGCAGAGTATGATCCAGGAACTCTCTGACAAGAGTAAAGAAGTGGGATTAAAAATGAACTTTCAGAAGACAAAAGTGATGTTCAATGCTTTTACGAGAAATACAGATTTATCGATTGATGGAGAAAAGCTGGAGATAACAGAAACGTACCTTTATCTTGGACAGCAGATATCAAGTGAGGGTCACATTGATGAAGAAATTAATCGGCGTACAAAACTTGCCTGGAGAGCTTTTGGAGAAACATCATAATTTTCAAGAGCAATATGCCATTATGTCTTAAAAGAAAAGTGTTTGATCAATGCATCCTTCCAATGCTTACGTATGGTGCAGAGACGTGGACCTTAACTAAAAGAGACATACAAAGGCTGCAGACAACTCAAAGGAGCATGGAGAGGTACATACTTGGTGTAACCAGGAGAGATAAGAACAGAAACACGTGGATCCGAAAAATGACAAGAGTGGAAGACATGATGATCAGAGTTAAATCCCTGAAATGGCAATGGGCTGGACATACTGCCAGAAGGACAGATCATTGATGGACAGCCGAAATTTTAGATTGGATTTCAAGGGACAGGAAAAGACCCAGAAGAAGACCACATGGAAGATGGGTGGATGAAATTCGAAAGTATGCAGGGAAAACATGGAGGAGACTGTCACAAGACAGACCGTTGTGGAGGAAACTTGGGGAGACCTTCGTCCAGCAGTGGATTGTGAATGGTTGGCAATGATGATGATGATGATAGCAAAGGAAAACGAAGTTTATTTACATTCAATAGTTGGTGGAGCCTCCACGAGCTGCGATTACAGCTGCGACCCTCCGGTGCATACGCTCAACTAGGCGTTGTACGACGGCTAGCGGTATTTTCTTCCATTAGGCTTGGAGAAGAAAGGTCAGTTCCTTCACCAATTTGGGACGGTGGGGGCACCCCTTAAGTCGACGCTCCAACTCGTCCCAGAGGTGCTTGATAGGGTTAAGCTACGGGCACTGCGCAGGCCTGTCCATTCGACTAACCCCATTGACACCATACAAAGCTATGGTAGACCTCGCAAAATGACAGCTGGCAGTGTCATTCCGAAAGTAGCATGGGTCCACCCCGTAAAACTGCCACAACGTAGGAAGCGCGTGGTCATCCAAAATGGTGCAGTAGGTCTCGCCGTTGAGTCTACCAGGAATTGCGACCAAGGGTCACGTGCCATACCAGGAGAAACACCCTCATAACATTCATCCACCGCCGTCGAACTTCACAGTTGCAACTATACATTCCGGCAGGAGGCGTTCTCCAGGCAGACGCTAAACCCAGAACCTGCCATCCGAACTGTAGAGAGTGAACACTGATTCTTCGCTCCAGAGAACCTGTTTCCACTGTTCAACGGTTCACTTTCGACGTTCTTTGAACCTCGATAGCTGAGCAGCGCTATTGAACTTGGTGATCAAAGGCTTGTGGGCCGCAGAACGTCCATGGTAACCGAGCAGATGGGCTTCCTTACGGATGGTATTCATTGAAGGAACACTCCCTGATGCCATCTTCGCGGATGTGGTCTATCGATTTGGTGCCGTACTTCCAAATTTCTCTGGCCAGCACTCGTCGGTTTCTAACTTCCAGTTTTGAGGGTCTGCCGGTTCGGGGCACATTATGAGTCACCTCTCCCCTTCCACTTGCCAATCACGTAGGCCACTGTCGATTTTGGGTAATTCAACTCGCTGGATATGTTACGTATGGATCGGCCATTTCTGTGATACCCGACGATTGCACCTTTCTCGAAATCAGAGAGCTCCGAACTGCGTGGCATCTTGCATGCGACTGGTTGCGTTGTTTTCTCAGCACGATATTTTTCAGGACCGCAGATATTGTCGATTGCAGGGGTGTCCAATTACTTCTTGGTATATAGTATATATATATATATATATATATTTAAGTTGTGGAATCATTTTGGAGGGGTTTGGCCATAACTCACCACGCTGGCCAAGCGGGTTGGTGAGTGTGGGATAGAATTTCCTCTAATTTAAATTTTGGCCCTCAGTCTCCGGCAGCTGGAATGTACTTGGCCAAGGCAGCGGCCAGTGCGACATGAAGGCAGAGGGTGCTAAGAATCCCCGGAGGACCGGACTAGGCTGCCATCTGATGCTGACCTTGGCTACGTACAATGGACGCTCCCTATCTTCTGATTCAAGGCTTCTTGAATTGGAAGAGGAACTACAAAGGATCAAGTGGGACATCGTGGGGCTAAGTGAGGTAAGGAGAAAAGGAGAAGATCTCATTGAACTGAAAAGTGGACATCTCTTCTACTATCGTGGGACAGATACTGGCAGAACTAGTGGTGTTGGATTTATAATAAACAAGAAACTGAAGGATAAAGTTGTAGAAGTTGAAAGTTCCTCTGACAGAGCTGCACGACTTGTTATCCAACTCTCGAAAAGATACCAGGCTCAGATTATTCAAACTTATGCACCCACCACAAGTCATCCTGAAGAAGAAATTGAAGAATTTTATGAGGAAATTTGTCATCTAAATAATAAAGGTAAGCAGCACTTGAAAATAATTATGGGAGATTTCAATGCAAAAATAGGGCAACGGCAACAGAATGAAACTTCAGTAGGTAAATTCGGTCACGGCAACAGAAACCAGCGTGGAAATACTCTCGTTGAGTTTGCAGAGGCAGAAGGGTTTTTCATCTTGAACTCCTTCTTCAAGAAAAAGCCACACAGGAAATGGACATGGAGACATCCAAATGGGACGACAAGTGAAATTGATTTTATTATGTGTAACAAAAAATTCGTCATAGAAGACTGCAGTGTGCTAAACAAGTTCAACACAGGTAGTGACCATAGATTGGTGAGATGTAAGATGCACCTCAACACTAAACTTGAACGTGGCAAGCTCATAAGACAAACAAAATCTATTGACATAACCAACCTTAAAAAACACCATAATACCTTCAAGTTGGAACTGAAGAACAGGTTCTCTGCTTTAGAAGGCCTAACATCGGAAGAAGTGGACATCTCTGAAGTTAACAGAAAATTAACCAAAGCTTTTATGGAAACAGCAACAAAATTAGCTGGGTCTAAGAACAAGTTGCATGTAAATAAATTATCAGGAAAAACGAAAATGTTGATGCAAAAAAGAAGAGAGATGAGGACAACTAAAGAAGATGTGACTTCCAAAGTGGAATATATAGAGCTATGCAAGACAGTACGAAAAAGTATCACTGAAGACGTAAGAAAATTCAACTGTGAACTAGTGAGGAAAGCAATTGAAAACAACCAAAGCCTAAAGATAGCAAAGGGATATCTCAGTAAGGGAAGAAAACAGATTATGGCACTGAGAAAAGAAGATGGTTCTGTAACAAGAAATAGAGGCGAAATTTTGACAAGAGTGAAAGATTTCTACTCCAAATTATATGAAAGGATGATACATGCACTCCAGACATCATGAAAGATACCAGTACCAGAGTTCCTCCAGTCCTTCCAGCAGAAGTTGCACATGCAATCAAGAACATGAAGCGGGGAAAAGCTCCAGGAGAAGATGGAATTACTGTAGACATCATACAGGAAGCAAGTGGAGAAATCGAAACAGTACTCGCCCAAATTTTCACTCGATGCCTTAATGAAGGAAAGATTCCTGAGGATTGGAACACCGCTACAATGATCCTGCTACATAAGAAAGGTGACATTGAGGATCTCGGAAACTACAGACCTATCAGCCTCCTATCAGTAGTTTATAAACTCTTCACTAAAGTTCTTTCACACCGCTTGAAGGTAACACTGGACATGGCTCAACCGAGAGAACAAGCTGGATTCAGGAGTGGCTACAGCACAATAGATCATATCCACGTACTGAGAGAACTAATTGAAAGAGCGAGGGAATATGAACTTCCATTGTGCATGGGTTTTATCGATTATGAAAAGGCCTTTGATTCGGTGAAACCATCAGCAGTTACAATGGCTCTGAAAACCTGCGGTATTGAAGATGCATACATTAATACTATTAATAACATCTATGAAAATGCAAGTGCAAAGATTAGGCTGTTTGAAAATACAACACACGTAAAAATTGGAAAGGGAGTGAGACAAGGTGACACCATATCTCCGAAGCTCTTTAATGCCACATTGGAGGGTGTTTTTCAGTCGCTGAGCTGGGAAAACAAGGGGATAAAGATTAATGGAGATTATCTAACCCACCTTCTATTTGCTGATGACGTAGTCATTTTTGCAACTACCCCATCAGAGCTGCAGAGTATGATCCAGGAACTTCCTGACAAGAGTAAAGAAGTGGGATTAAAAATGAACTTTCAGAAGACAAAAGTGATGTTCAATGCTTTTACAAGAAATGAAGATTTATCGATTGATGGAGAAAAGCTGGAGATAACAGACACGTACGTTTATCTTGGACAGCAGATATCTAGTGAGGGTAACATTGATGAAGAAATTAATCGGCGTACAAAACTTGCCTGGAGAGATTTTGGAAGAAACAGCATAATTTTCAAGAGCAATATGCCATTATGTCTTAAAAGAAAAGTGTTTGATCAATGCATCTTTCCA
The DNA here is from genome assembly GCA_039090855.1 of Macrothele yani. NCBI lineage: Eukaryota > Metazoa > Arthropoda > Arachnida > Araneae > Macrothelidae > Macrothele > Macrothele yani. The sequence goes on from JAYWMT010000390.1 coordinate 223,818, forward strand.
GTGCTTACGTATGGTGCAGAGACGTGGACCTTAACTAAAAGAGACATACAAAGGCTGCAGACAACTCAAAGAAGCATGGAGAGGTGCATACTTGGTGTAACCAGGAGAGATAAGAAGAGGAACTCGTGGATCCGAAAAATGACAAGAGTGGAAGACATCATGATCAGAGTTAAATCCCTGAAATGGCAATGGGCTGGACATACTGCCAGAAGGACAGATCATCGATGGACAGCCGAAATTTTAGATTGGATTCCAAGGGACAGGAAAAGACCCAGAAGAAGACCACATGGGAGATGGGTGGATGAAATTCGAAAGTATGCAGGGGTGACATGGAGGAGACTGGCACAAGACAGACTGTTGTGGAGGAAACTTGGGGAGACCTTCGTCCAGCAGTGGATTGATAATGGTTGACAATGATGATGATGATGATATATATATATATATATATATAAGACAACCCTTGTAGAAAACTCAAACTCGAAAACTCAAAAACGAACCAATGCTCGGAACGAAATACCCTGGATGCACCCAACACGAAAAAGCAGCAAAGGTTCAAACCAAATCACAAACCGAATGAACCTATAGACAAGCTGAAGTAACGTCCAGCAAATATTGAATTCAGGAACCTTTTCAAACAGGTAACCCCCCTTCCCCCCAAAAAAAAAGTTAAAGCGGGAATTCCCTCAGTACCCTTAAAATATCCAGATGGAAGCACAAAGGTATATATTGCACTAAAAAAACGGTTAATTTATGTTCGTATACAAGAACCCAAAGGGAATTTAAAGAATGAACAGCCTGTTGTAGCCCTAACAAGAGATGTACTATTTGAAGAGGCGAGACCATATTGTAACGAAATAACGTACGTTGAAACGTACTCTACAGAATGTGAATCGGCAATTAGAGAATATATTGAAATTATGTCTACGACGAATATATCTAATGATAGTGTATCTTACGAAATTCCAAATTTCTGGGGAAAAAATTTCTAGTGTGTAAGATGTCGTTATTCATTAACATTTTATCGATTGTAATAATCAGTTTAAAATCAAATATGTGACATCGCAAAAATAATGATTAGCATACAATAGCGTTTGATTCACGCGGAAGCAGATTCCTGACTATTGTCTTAATGTATGTTATGTTTATCCTTTATTTATATTTCAAATCTTGTAACGTATTTTTAACAGTTGTACGAAGCCTTGAAAAAGCCCTGTTTTGAGGTGCGAAAACTCGGCTAGTAAATAAATAAATAATTAGTTACACCTAACTACAGAAGTCTTTTATTGATAGGTATGGGTGTATAATATTTTATTATATACACCAAAAAGAGTCATCGACGTAAATAAAATCGAAAGCTTAAAGACTTTTATCAGTCGGTTGTTTAGAAGCAAATGTCCGGAATACAAGGTATTTTGAATTCGACATCATCTATTTTTACTCCATCTGGCAGCGAAAATCTGCATCATATAAAAAACGAAATAAAGGATCATCATTCGCAATATCAAGCTTCCCAATCCAAATAGAATATTTGAAATCGGGCTAATAGTTGCAGAGATATGGTGTTCACAGACGGACGGACGAACCCATAACGTAAGCACAATCTTTCTTACAAACGAGCTACAAGGAAAAGGTGACTTGCAACTGACGCAGGCAAACGGCTTTGGCAGTAGCAGAGTAAAAACGAGTCAACTGCATGTAAATAATTTTCCAAAACCTTGAAATTGAACATTTTCAACAGCTCAGGAGGTTTAGTTTCCTTAACGCAACTTAATGAATTTACTTCTACACGACAGACTGTGCAAGTTATTGAAAATTATTTCAACCTTTTGCTTTTGGGGGTCAATTGAAATAAGTAAAACACTCTCAATAATCTTGTAGCTAATGAAAGTTCTTGAATTTTCTCATTATATATAATTCATTGTAAAGCGAAATTATTTCAAACAATATTAAGTTTAAGTTTATGAATTGCGAAGGATTGTAATTTTTGGGTTAATAGGCAGAATACAAAAGACTTTCGTTTAAAATTCAATAGAAAAAATAATGTTATGCGTCACAGTAAAATATGCACAGATTCGAGTTAAAAATATCTGATTTAATACCTATATTTTGAACAGATGATTAAGAAAGCACTGCGACTTCTTATGTAGAGAACTAATTTGCCTCTTGATAATTTAATTTGGATGTATTTCCATATGGGGTCAAACATTTAGTGGAAATTGCAGCATTTAATAGGTTGAGAAATGTATTTCCTTCAGATGCACTTAATCATCGAAATTAGCCCCTTAGATGTTACAGTGCCGTCATCATTCTTCTCAGGCACTATTCTGTTTAAACTCAACGGCTGATATTATCTGAAGAAAGAAAAGAATGTGTGCGGTAAAGTCTGGACTATTGTCGATATTTCCAAAAAAATAATGTTTATGACCCTTTATGAAATTCGGAAAATAAATTAATATTTGCATGCAAGGAGATCTGGGAGTTAAAGAGATTCATAACGGTTTCTTAGTAAATGATACACTCCCAGTTCAGTGAATTAATGTGTCCGTGTAGTTGAGAACAGAACATTAATTTTGCGCATCACGCCAAAATCTAATCATATTATGTTATCAATATTTATTTGCTCCCTTTATATTTTAAGCGGCTTACCACAATTATTTATAGACACTAATTCATTTACTCACGATAATTTAATTATTGTACAGTTTCTTAGGTATTCAAGGTATCTGAAGATATTTATTTTACTTATATTAGTTTTATGTCGAAGTTTTAATTAGGAGAGATTACGTGATTTGCAATATCAAATTTCGGAATGTTTTTTAATGGGAAACATCTTAGGAGGTGTCATGTGTTATACAAAACGTCGTAGTGTGCGTTAATGATAAAATAAAATAATTTAGCACGTATTAGTGAGCAAAAACGCAAATTATCCTGTCAGTTGAAATCATAGTGGCATCTGATACACAAATTTCAGATGATTTCGGTTTTGACGTAAACCAACAGTTCCGTGCATTCATAGTCTGTAAATCGATATAGTTTATAGAGCTTGCTGTAATAATTGCGATTGGCTGAAGACAAATTAATGCTTCGTTATTTTCTTAATTGAATTTTACCTTTGCCTTTAACATAAAACGTGCAGTTCAAACTTTTCAAAAAACTAGTTTATATGATATATATACTGTATATAGTAGATTTTACACATATTGGACAAGAACGTTCCAAACACACCTTATCTTCAGATAGTCCTCATGTGGAGAAGTGTTTCTTACTGATTTCAAGATATATTTTACGATGGTTCCGGTATACAAGATATTTAGATGCAAGGAAATTGAAATCATAGCGATGTTTCCAAAGATTTGCAATGTTCCTGTTAAGGTTTATATATATATTTTTTTATTTGAAGGTTTTACGACCGCCATCTGCAACCCAATAGGCTATATAAAAACTTGCTCCTGACTAATTTAGGGTCATTAAATCCAGGCAAGAGAATTAGTGCGATAAAACAGAACAACAAAGGCGAAGCATAATTCGAACCTCAATCTACTTCTACAAAAAACGTCAGCGTTTAAATTAATGTGTCAGTTTAGTTTTTTGACATTATAAAATTTAAAAGTAAATTTAGTACATATTTTTTTAGATTAACGTTTCGGAAAGTTATAAAGAGAAGATATACTGTGACTTGAATGAAAGTAGTCATTCAGTAAAAGACGAAGGTAATCTTAATAAGAAAACGCATTGATTTCCAGAATGAAAGTGCAAAAGGCATATTTTCATAAAAAGAAAAACATAGACTTCACAACAAGAAATCTAATGTCAATTATGTTGCGTATTAGCTGTATCGTGAGAAGTCTATTTGAACACCAATATTTATATTTTATACAGGGAGAAAAGCACGCATATGCCATTGGCTTATGATACTGTTCAAATATTGTGCTTCTGAACCACTTTATCATGATTTAAGAGGGTTTATTCATTAAACCAGGCACACTACAAAAACAAAATCTAATTTCTTGCTGAATATATTATAGGTGATAACACTCAAACGCAATAATTTGCAAAGGAACACAATCGTTTATTGCTTATCTTGAGAGTAAAGTAGCTTAATTTCACAACAAAACGCTATTATCTGACCAAATTTTAACTTGCCGAAGAAAATCTCTCAAGTACTTCTCTTTCATTATTGACCAAATATTTAGCGTAAGAATTGATTTTATTGCATTGGCTGCTCTATATTTGGAAAATTCGATTACATCACGGTTTCTCATTTTTCAAATGAAATGAGAAATTGATTCTAAATCGATGCTTCACAAGGTAAATATACTGGTTTAAAATATTTCAAAAGAACTCGTAACGGATAAAAATATGACGCTCGGAATTTTTGAGTTTCTTCTACATTAAATACGTAGATAGCACCACTATTCATAAGTATGTATGCGGTTGATATTCACGTATTAGTTTCAAAACAACGAAGTTCGAATTTTGAACACTACTGCATCAAGTGCAGGATAGAATGGAATATTTAGGTAAAAAGTGGATTCGAATCGGAATCAAAATTCGATGGAATGTTTTTAAATGTGCCTCTGTCCGAAGAATGTTTGTTATTCACCACATGTTTACCATCTATCCCAGATTTCTTCAAGGTGAGATGCAAAGTTCACGTTTTATACGTATTCGGTACAGAAACACAGTGGAAAAATATTCCTCAAAAAACGGAATTGAAATCCATATTTGAAATTCATTACTCTTTAGTTTTATGTCAACAGTAAAGCAAACGCTCACTGTTTGCACATTAGAAAGGACTATGCTTTTGTTTCTCTGCTCAAAATTCATTCAAAATAATATAAAAACAAACAACTAAAGGTAATGTTTTATTAGAGACAATTTTGAAATCCACCGAAAGATGCAGCGAAGTCTCGCAGCGTTGGTCGCAGTCAGACACGGTAGCTTTCTTTGCTTACTGCCGTGGACTCTGCAAATTGAGTTTCTAACAGTAGCCTAGGAAACACAGCCAAGAATGGATTAAATTCTCTCTTTTATACATAGCAGAAACAGGTTTATTACACCTACATCAGATGCAGCTTTTCCATCAAAAGCATGAACGCTGCAGTCGAAAGCAACTTCTTCCAAGGAATTGTTCCGCATTAAACGAGTAAGAGTCCAAATACGAAAAGCAACGGGTTAAGCTAGAAAGGTAGTGTAATGATGATGAATAAAGGTTGATTGCGGGCCCTTGCTGTCATAAATCCTTCAATACATTTCAATTCCACGTAACCGCTTATAAACATTGCTGCCCAGGAAAAGTCCTGCATTTGCATGGCGTTACTTGATCGGGATGTCTATTTTCAGCAGGATAATGCGACTATGCCGCAAGACTCGCTCACATAAAGTGTTTTCAGAAACACGATATTTATCTCAGTGTTTCGAAATGGAACGCAAAGTTCCTATACTTTGTCCCAGTTGAACACTTTGGGGATGATATTTAAATAGCCCATGGGAGTACAGATCTTTCTTCTGAGAAAGTTCGGCAATTTACATCCGCCATCAAATCCACTTGGCTGGACAGCTGCAGAACAAAATCATCGCCTCCTTTAGTCCATGCTATGGTACTTAAAGTCGAGGCTGTTTCGAACGCCATCGGCCCCGAGATAACTGTTAGGTTGGTGTCTGTAACAATTTATTACTTCGCTGTATATTGTTATATATCTGTTGAAAACCGGCAACTCCAGTGTTCCGCTAATTACGTTCAGTAATTTCTACGCAAGAAAATATAAATAAATATTTTCCAAGAGTGAAAATCAAAATTTCTGACGGAATGACCTGTGCAATAGCTTTTCATCAACGCATGGTGAAAGGAAGTTATGAGTAATCCGACTTTTTTAGTCTCAGTGTTTAGGTTAGTGAGAAGAAACTTACCGTAGTTCACGATTTCATAAATTTATACTTTAAAAAGCTTACTTTACCCCTCATTTTTTTATTTTATAAGTGGAGAGTTTGGAATAAACAATAATATGGAATTATTTTTTAATTCACAGTACTCTTGAATACATTTAGGATGTTTCTTTAAGTAATACACAATGAACGACCTTCTTATTAAGATTAAAGTAGTTATTCCAACATAACAGGAATACCGACAGACTACTCTCCTACGGGACTCGATATGAGTAACGTTACGATTCGCTCCCACGCTTTACCTATTCGTGCCCTGACGGAATCACCTTGTTCTGTATTTTGTAAGTAATATCCATTTCAAAAATGTGCCTTATCACAGATGTATATCGTTTAAAGAACGTGTTAAAAAATGTAGCCATTTAAATATTCACCCATGAAACTTTGGAACACTATACTTGATGCAATCAGGAAGCACATTTACAATAACTCTTATATTAGACATTTCAACATTATATGTAACACAAGGAAACAACTAAAATTTTTATACTCTAGAAATTGTAAATAATCAATAAATAATACAGTCTGAAATATAGAAATTTCAGATCAGAGAAATTTTTATTGAACATCATGAATACAACTTGTGATAAACTGGGGATGCCAGTCATTGCGGTTTCGTTGTGCACGATAGCATAGAAAACAACAATCTGACTTTGGATAATGATACTGCTCCCATTTGTTCTGATTATATTAGATATAATGTGCGTGGCTAATTAGGCCAATAAATTAATTGATTAATTATGTCGTGGTCTCTGGTTAGATTTTGGGAAAAAGGATGATATCCCTAATGTGAAGCATAGATAACAAAGAAATGATTGGCTGTTGCGCGCGCTTGTGTGAATGGGGAATGAGGAGGTTCCCAACAACAAAAATGTCCAAAGTCTCTGCAGTTGAGGGTGCACGTTGCTTATTTAGTAACTTTTTACATTGCTTGGAAAACGGAGGTAAGCTTCATCTCTGATCGCTTGTAGACAGATTTATTAGTAGGAATGCAATTTAGGCCGAAACCATTGAGTGTACTTCTAATGTTTAAGGGCTGACTAATACATTCCAGGTGCTGTTAGTATTTCATTGTGGGCGGCGGCGGCCGTGACGTGTATTAGGACCACAGATATCGTCGATTGCAGGGGTATCCAATTACTTGTTGGTGGATAGTGTAGCTTCTCCACATTTTTAAAATTTGATATCAAACTCGTAACTTTCTGCTTAACTAGGAGATCTGAAGGGAGTACCACTCCTAACTTTCTGTTTAGCTCAGATCTGAAGGGAGCATCATTTTGACATAGGGCCAGGCTTTACAGAAATTATTCTTGGTATCTCTTAGAGCTGCATCTGTACCATTGAACTGCAAGATGTCTGCGATGAAAATGAATGCCGCTGTACCATCTCGTACGCATTGTACCATCTCACACTTGTCAGAGACTTAAAATACCATGAAACTGGAATAAATATGAAATGGAGCCGTTTGTGATTTGACGGTAGGAAAAAATGAGCATGTTTTTGTGACTTTTTATCGCATTCTGAAAACAACAAATATAAATAAATGAAAGGAAAAGTACAAATTCTGATCTCGAATTAGTGTTTGAGGCAGCGCCAGTTTTTCACAGTATCAATTGCATATATGCGAATGCCGAAAGACTGTGGATGTATTTATTGATCCAGCGTATGGAAAACTTTTATCATGACACTTCGGCTGATCAGAATGTTGAATGGCCGCCAAAAAAAAGTCTTATAAAGTACTGAAATCTCAGAAGTATAGCTTTTACTATTCCCAACGATATTGCTCTCTCTGAAAACATTTAGTTACGCAGAGGAAAAAATAGATATATGCATCATTAATGAAGATCTACTAGCAATGTTTTGCCTCAGACGAAAGGTATCTGCATCGTTGCATTTTACAGTGTTCAACAAAAAAGGAATAACCGTAATTTAAGAATTTCAGTGTCATACTATTTTGTTCTTATTTTGCATTTGCTAAGGGAAATGTTCATTTCATCAGTATTTTTTATCATTATCCTACAAAGATGGATCCATGAATTTGGGATACTTTATGCAATCCTCTGTTCTTCTGAGAAAACGTCAGGTTTTTCAGTATATGACTATCATCGCGTTTCTACAAAAAGCTGTCTGGAAATTATAGGTAGTTGTTTAGTATATTATTTAGCCGACGTTACACACAAGACACGAGCCCGATGGCTGTGCGACTCAGAAAGTTTCGACGACAGAAAATTTGTGATGCCAGATTTTATGTCCACCAGTGAAACAAAGTGTTATGCTTAGTGTAAATTTATCGTGCAGCGGAACAGATTGTAATCGGATGGGTCAAGCAAGTCGCTGATTTATGCAGGATGTAATTGAATTTCAACACCTTCAAAATTCTGTTGTTTTTGACGGACCTTTCAGAAGGTTTGATCTAGAGTTAATGTTACGCACTTGAAGTGACGCTGCATTCGTATTGGTGCGATGTATTAAACGCTTGCGCTGATAATCATTAACTTACTGCAGTTGTTCTGCTTAGATGTTCCCAGTACACTGCATACCATCTGGCACCAGTTTCCCATGCACGGGATGTCACAGTTCTACCAAAATCATAACTTAACCTTCCATCTCGAAAATTCCTCTCTGTACGTTTGACTCGGCTTTCTTGCGTGTCACTAGTTGTATGTGGTAGGAAAACGTAGGGATATTCATGTTTCATCACTAGTAAAGATACGATTCTAAATCCTATCATCCTATAGATTTGTCAGCCATCTTCGACCAAAAGGGATCTGTTAGAAATTCTTTGGGAGCCATTTGATGGCGCTCCGGAGGAGAAACGAAGGGGAAGATAGTGCAAAACAATGGTAGATTTGACCAACGTTTTCTCAACCGCCAATTATAGTGTGTTTGTACCTAGTTTGCTGACGCCGCCTCCACCACAGTTTCAGTGTTGTTGGCCGTTTCACTCCCTAATCGCGGCTTATCTTCGAAATTGGTGTAATCTTCATTGAAGCACCGAAAACGTTCTCTTACAAACTCAATTTTATTCCATTTCGGTTTTCAACAGGATATTATTTTTCGGATTGAAGGTTTAACCACCACCGTGAGCAACTCATTGGGATATAACCAATCGCCTGTCCTTATTTTAGGGTTGCTGATTCCAGGGAATGCAGAAAACCAGTGCAGTAATACAAGCACAACATCTATTGCCGACTTGAATTCGAAAACGGACAACTTCTTGGAACAACAGTCATATGCAAGCGCTTAGACCACTGCGCCATCGGGGCAGAAATTTCTCTCAATGCTATTGCATCGTTTATTAATTGTTATAAAAAATAGCTTTGAAGCACCCTAACACCCTCCATTCTTAACTCACCCGATAACGCAATGTGGTTCTATGCCGAATGCAAGATATCAGAATTTTGTGTTTCTCGTTATCTGAGTAGCGAATCGTTGTGCGCGCATTTAGCAAATTAATCAAAACGACAATATATCTATACCATTGCAATAGAGATCTTGCACCCTATTTGGAAATACTGAAGACATATTTTTTTCGTTCTTTTTGGATTTGTATGGTTACAGAAGGTTTTTCGCTACAAGTTACAAGTAGATACTCAAAAGGAAATGTTCAGATTTTTTTGTTAGATCAATTTACAAGCACTTCAGAACATAGTAATTCACACTGTTTTACCAGAACTTCCTATTTTCTTTTAATTAGTTCCAATTTCAATAATTTGGTAAGTTTTCGATTTTTTTCTATTGCTCACAATTTTCTCATTTCATACAATAAAATGTCCATTTGCTGAATTTTTTGGGGAAAAAACATCATTCATATGCTGCAGCAAATGTTTGCTGTATTTCTTTCAAATTACCTAGCGGAAGTAAGACACTCAATTAAGAAGATCCACAATTGTCTAAATATTTCCGATTATTTGTTCATGTAAATCAATTCAGTTATCCATTCATTGCATATGGGCTCTTTAAACGAAATGCAGCTTATGTTTCATACGGACTCATTGCATGTGGGACAACGAATGCATTGATAATCTATGTGGCATTAATAAGTGATGTCCTAATACCAGGAACTTTGATATCCAACGGTTAATGCAGCGCAGTTTCGCGGCTAACATGGCAGGCAGAGCCAATAGCCTTCTTTACTCACGACCGTTTAGGCTGCGACCTGTTAGGGGCCGTTGTGCAAACTGCATTTGTAACAGTAGCCTAGAAAACTCAGCAAGGATTGTGAAAGGCCGAAATACAAATTTAAATTTAAATCCGGCTTACTACATCGATAGAAAGCATCAGCACATTTTAAAAGTGCGGTGGCGTGCTTTGTTCAGACCATTGTACGTGCACTTCTCTTTTTCTTATTAACAGAAAATTCTAAATCACAATACCATCCAATTCTAAGTTAGAACACCGTTTGCTGTGATTGGAGTAATGTGTTTATATCTGAAAAGAGAAGTGCATGTACAAGGGTATGAACGAAATATGTCATCGCACTGTAACAAACTACAGATGGCTTTCTGTCAATGTGGAAATTCAGATTTTAGTTTGTAAGCGCCCCTTGCCAATCCTAACTGTGTTTCCAAGATAACTGTTACAAATGCAATTTTTAGACGGGCTCTTTAGGAGCCCCGGAGTCGACGATCGTCAGCTGATGAAGTTGATGGTTCTGCTTGGCATTTCAATGCACTCAACGAGATTTCAATGCATTTTTCGGGGAATTTCAAAGTTGCTTGAATTAGGACATTACTTAAATAAACAAAAAATGCTCGATTTTGTGGAAATTTATCATAACATTCTTATTAATCACACCTGCACTTTATTCATTTTACTCATTTGATGAGACATTGATGTACTTGTTTGAAAATTAAATTGCGTGATTTTAACAATTCTATGAAGCCATTCGAAATAATTGATGTTAAGGAACCTTTCTGTGAAACAATAAACAGCAGAGTCCATTAAATTATTTCCAAAGCAGAAGCGAGCAGTTTTGACGTAAATCCTTAGTTAAGGCACGTAACATATGCTGCGTGGTTTAATCATGATTTTTTATCCATGGAAAGTATAGATTAGAGAAAAGTTATTCTTCATTTTTGCCTATTGCGATTTGCAAATGGAAAAAAGCAATATCAAATAGGATTGACATTCAGTCTTAATATAACATTGGGAATTTAAATATATTATTTTTATTTGAATGGGGAGAGAGGCTCAAATCTACGTTCTTCTTTCCTAAGTATCTAACGGTAAAATATCTTAAACCTGTAATACGTGATCATACAATATTTACTTTTTCTGTCGCTGTATTTATTCTCTTGCACTTCCGACACGGTCAGATGAGTGACCGACCAAATTGTTTTAAACAGATTTCCATTGAAGAATAAATACATTACGTAGCGGCATTTGTATTATTCGGTACGGAATTCTGGTTTAAAGGTGCGACAATTCTGTGATCTCTTTACAATGCTGTTTTAAATAACTTAAAAGCTTTTGTAGTAATGACGTTCTAAAAATACGAATGATTTATTACAGGTGTTTTGATTTGTGCATTGTCATTAATCCACAGGTAATTGAATTTGTGTAACGCACAATAATTTTAATTTAAAAGCAACGCAGTGTTGTGTAACAAAAACCTTTTGTCACTTACGAAATTTCTTTTTCGTCATTACTTCAGATTCTTTTGTACATATCAACAATAGTAAAGCGTTTCCTTGGTTTTTTGGAACAATTTAAACTGAGTTGTTGATAACTTAATTAAACTGAGTTGTTGATAACTTAATTAAACTGAGTTGTTGATAACCTAATTAAACTGAGTTGTTGATAACTTAATTATACTGAGTTGTTGAGCACTCATTCAATTTCTCATAATTTGTTGAAGTATTCAAGCATTTTAATTTGAATGCGTGTGACTGTTTGGGTAAAAACGTTAAATTAGGCGATTTTGCTATCGGTTTGTTCTAGTGAAGGAATAATTTAGACACAAAGTGGTGATTTTCTAGAAACCATCACTCGTGATAACGATGCTTCTGTCCTCAAACATAAACCAATTAATACTATAAAATTCAAAATGTCGCAGAATGTCAAATATGATTGAACAATTTCCTGAAAAGGTAATCAGAGGAGTCTGGAAGTCATTTACCGGTTATAAAATCCGAGATTATTACAATAGGCTAAGTAAAATAAAGAAAATTAATAAGACGGAACAACAGGGTTTTCAATTAAAAACTAAGTGCCATGTATTGCATTTATCATATCTTCATAAAACTACTAAAGAAAAAGATTAACAAGAAAGATGACACCGAATTTTAAGGTGTAATAAGCACGTTTTTTGAATCCGTTCTGACGCAAATTAAATCTATCAAAGCTATTCAAAGTTTCAATGGAACCGGTATGGAATACAATAGATCTGACGAAAGAAAGAAGATATTCAATCGGGTTTCTAATCCCTCAGATATTGCTGTAAACGGAATCGTGAGCTTGCGAGTTCTTAGAAACAGAGATATCAACAAAAATAAGATGTGACTTTACGTCTCCAGGTGGGAAAACCATGCATTATTTTAGGAAGAAAGTATTCTCAAAAGGTTATCCATATAAGCGGTATCGGTTCAAGAAAAACAAATTAGTCGAGTTTTCAGGAGCCCAGATTTTGCTACTTATGACCCCTGGTGGCCAAACCATTCTTTACCAAACATTAGAAATTATGTGAAAAGTATTTTCCATCAGGTCTTGTATGCCATACAGGAAGAATTTTTCAAATCGGAACTTTAGGAGCAGAAATAACGCAGAAAACGCAATTTTCCTTTGTGCGCCCTAGTAGAAAGTCTATGATTTACTTGTAAATTTTAATTTTATAGAAAAACCATTTCGCATCGGAAACACTATCCAACAAAGAAGGATTTTTTTTAAATCGGATCTCTTAGAAGTAGAGGTATTGACAAAAATAGGATATACATCAACGCCCCTGGCGTAGAAACCATGCATTATTTCAAGAAGAAAATTTTCCTAAAAGGTTTGTCGACATAAGTAGTATCGGTCAACAAACGACTTTTTTTTCAATCGAGATTTTAGAAGCTCATATTTTGCTGCAAATACATCAGAAGCGGATATTAAGACTTAAGCCACCTGGTGGCCAAACCATATTTTTAAAAAAATAAAAATTATGTACAAACGATTTTCCACCAGGAGCTGTATCCGGTGCAGAAATAATTTTTCAAATCGGAGATTTAGAAGCAGAGATGTAGGAGGAAACGCAATTTATCGTTACGCCCCCTAGCAGAAAGTCTATTAATTACCTGAAAATTTTGAAATTACATTATAAACATGTCACACGCAAAACACTATCGTGCAAAGAAATAATTTTTCAAATCGGATTTCTAGAAGTAGAGAAATTGACAAAAATATGGTGTACATCTACGCCCCCTGGCGGAGAAATTGTAAAATATTTTAAGAAAGTATTCCGAAAAGATTTATCAATGTGAGTGGCATTAGTCCACGAAAGTATTGTTTCAATCGATATTTTAGAAGCTCAGATTTTATGGCAACTACATAAGAAGCAAAAATTAACGCTTACGTCCCCTGGTGGCCAAAGTATTCTTTACCAAAAATTGGAAATTATATGCAAAAGATTTTCAATCAGGAGATGTATCCACTGAAGAAAATAATTTTCAAATCGGAGTTTTAGAAGAAGAGTTATCGAGGAAAAGGTAATGTACTTTTACGCCCCTAGCGAAAAATCTATGCGTAATTTGAAAATGTAACTATATCTAAAATACTCTTTGTTATAAATGGAATCGAAAGATAAAAAAAAATTCAATCTGATGTTTAGAACCAAATATGTGGAATAAAACGTATTTTCGAATTCGACATCATCTGCATTTGCGCTTTCTACCGGCGAAATTGTACATCGTAAAAAAAAAAAACGAAATGAAGGATCATCATTTGCATATTTCAAGCTTCCTAATGAAAAAATAATTTTTCAAATCGGACTAATAGTTGCAGAGATATCGTGGGCACAGGCGGACGGACGGACGGACGGACAAACCGATAACATAAGCACGATCTTTTTTTACAAAAGACGTGCTAAAAAGGCCAGCAATCCCCGCAGCCGCAAAAGTAGCGCATTTGGTTTGTTTTGCTCTTTCTTTTCTTCATTTTCCTTTTGTTTCGTAAGCGACTTTCTTATTTGAAAGCAAAGAGATTGAAGTAAATTTACAGCGCAATTGGGCTTAGACATTACTTAAAATTGTTTATTTCAGTTTCTCTTATAACACCAGCGAGTCTAAAAGAGAATGGCTGGCTTTGTAGCTTGTCGGAAACCGAAATTTCAGTGAGGATAACATAGAGGGTGAATTTTCATACAGGCTTTGCTGAATGAATTTCTTTGCCTTTCTCTTAAATATTCCATAAATGTGAAATGCCGTATTCAGAGTTGTCGTACGAACAGGGTAGGCGCAGTGGTCTAAGGCGTTGGCCTCTGATCATTCGTCCGTAAGGGGTCCGGGTTCGAATCCCGGTGAGGCATGGATGTTGTGTTTGTCTTACGGCACTGGTTCTCTCCCTTCCCTGGAACCAGTGACCCTTAATTAGGGACGGGCGACTGCTTATAGCCCATTGAGTTGCTCACGGTGGTCGTGAAACCTCCAGTCAAACAAAAAAAAAAAAAAAAAAAAGAAGAACAGAGTAGTAAAATATCGCGCGAGGACCATTGGATAAAAATACATGTTTACACATTAAATGAAAAACCTAACTAATTTCATATATTTTCAAATAACGTAATGTAAACTTTCTGTATTTGCATTTATGAGTATATTTGATACTATTCCTTTACCTTGAATTTTGTGTTTAAATCTCAAAGCAAGGCAAAAAATGAGGACTGATGAGAAGCCCTCAAACTGCATAAGGCCGTCCCGGTTGCACAGTTGTCTAAGCGATGGATTCTGATCATTTGTCCCAAAGAGGTCCGGTTTCGAATCCCGGCGACACATGGATGCTGTGTTTATCTTAAGGCACGGGTTCTCTCCCTTCCCTGGAACCAGTGACACTAAATTTGGGATGTGCTGCCCGCTTATAGCACATTGAGTTGCTCACGGTGGTCGGTAAACCTCCAATTAAAAAAAACTGCGTGAAGGGTCTCTTGGGCTTTCGGAAAAAGAAGAACATGTTTCTTACTTATGTAACAGAGATCAAAACCTTATTTCAAACAGATGCAGAAAGCACATGGACAACTGAGGGAACAGGAAAAACTGGTTCTTGCTTTTACCACGAAATACAGAATAAATAAATTGTTCATCAGGAAAATAAAAAAAAAATGAATAACATTTCGATCATTGTACAAAGTCTTTCAAAGCAATCTTTTGGACACATTGGAAGAACTGTCATTATTGTCCTAATACAAGCACGTTTGAAACCAACCGGCAGATGCAACGCAGTCTCTTGTCATATAATACAGTCTAAGCCGTTAGCTTCCTTCGCAGACGACCGTCGATGCTGGGTATCATTGGAAAGCCTGTCTAACAGTTTTGTTTGAAACAGTGACCCAGGAAACACAGCCAGGATTGTTAACAGCGGCACACAAAGTCAAATCTGACTTGCGCAAGTGACGAAACCATCTGCACTCTGTTGTGATTTGTCCCCATGATGTGATTCGTCCCCAACCTTGTACATGTAATTGTCTTTTGTTTTCTTATGTTAACAAATGCCGACATATCAAGATATGGTGTTTTTACTTAAAATGAGGTGGGTTACTTTTATATATCATTACCTGTTTTTTTCACAATGTAATATTTTGGGCCGGCAGCTAGTGTTCCTTACACTAAAGAGCTCATTTAAATATGGCACGGAAGAGTATAGTTCACTCGCACCGAAGGCAGCACTTAACATCCAATTCATGCTGCATATTAGACCCATTTTTTTCCAATCATCTGCGCAGCAGGAAAACGTGTCGGAGACGAATTTAAAAAACAGTAGGTCATGCATGCAAATGAGCAGTCACCAAAGAGCATGTCCAGAACTGAGGAAGATACAGATATCTAATAACCCTAGTAATGAAACATAGAACAAGTGATTTCCGTAAAGTTGTCTGAAAAGGCTCAGAGATAATTCCAAACAGTTAATAAATGTTATTAGCAGCAGGTATGAGAGTGGGCCAACAGATGAACAAAAACTATTTCTGAAACAAAGTTTTACCACTGTTATAACAGCACGTAAAAGCAACTTCAAAATAAGCAGCACACAAGCAAGTATACGTGGAAGTGCCATGAACCATTTTAGGAATTTGCAAGAGATTCATTGTTCTTATTCACATAAATAAATGATTCGGACATTAAGGTTAAGAATTATATGACCTTGTCACTTAAGTGTTCAGTAGAAGGGCTGAGAAATTAAAATAATCATATGCCAGACAGTAACTCTTCTATATAGTGTAGAGCACAGTTGAAGAGCAGCAGCCCAGAACAAGGCGAGTGCGACGAATCAGGGGAAGAAGTAAAAGTGACACACCCAGTTCTACGTAAAAACGCCATATATTAAAAAAGAGAAGGAAATTACATGTACAAATGTGTGAAGAAATCTCACCATTGCCCTACAACAGAGTGCAGGTGCATTTCTATCAACAGAATATGATCGATTTTCTTTCTGTACGACCTCTTGACAATCCTGGCTGTGTTTCCTGGAGTACTGTTTTAATTGCTTTTTTTGTACACCGGACACTTTGGGGTGCTTGCATCGAGGATAGTCAGGGAAGAAGGCATCCGGTTAAGACCGTGAACTATTCTGAACGATTTCACTGCACTTACCGTGGATTTGAAAGTTGCATTTATAAGAACGTTACCGAACTTCCACAGCTAGACACTTGAAATACTTTACTAGATGCAAATGTAAAATAAACAGTAGAGACAAAATTGTGGAAGAGTCTTCCAGAAGCCAATACGGAATGAAAATGAGTCAGTTCGGCATACAGTTAGGATCCAAAGTATTATGGCCAGCATGTATTTATGCATCGCAAAGGAACTGCACGAAACTGACCGTGCGTGTGAAAGTCACGAAACCGAATAAATAATATAAGATACAAAATTCTGCGTGTTAGAGTTACTCTTGTTTTTCAAAAAGAAAATTGAGTGGTCTTAAACGAACTTCACATAAACCAAATTGACCACTTCCAAGAAGACAAGGCACATCGCGCACTCACAGCCGTGGATAGTAACTTCACATAGTGGTCCGCGAAGAGAAAACACCAGAATCGACGGCAACGAGTGAGACGATTACGACTCTTCGATGACAGAGCTCAAGAAAAGCACTACCATTAGGTACGGGAAAGTATAAAATATTCTGTGGCGATACCATACGGTAATCTGAAATTTGGTTAAGGGTGTAAGTGCCTCAACACGTAGGACCTTGAACCTTGCTGAAAACGGGTTTTCGTAACCTTTTCGAATGCTCATGTTAACTTCGGTCACTGCAGAATGCGTCTACAATACGCACGAGGACATCAAAGCTAGACAACTAATGGTTCGGAGATTTCGTCTGATACGATGAATTTCGTTTTCTATTACACCAAGTGAATGGTGGAGTACGTGTGCTTCATTTACCTGCGCAAGTGCTGTCTATAAGGTGCGAATGAGACGAAAACAAACAGTTGTAAGGAGTGCAATGCTTTAGGAAATGTTTTGCTGAGGAACACTGCATCCTGTCATTCATGTGCAAGAAACTATGACATCTACAACTTACATAAACATCATTGCAGTGCGGGTACATCATTTCTTGGCAAAAGTATTCCTCTCTAGCGTTACCACCTTTTAGCCATATAAAGCTCTTTACACACTATTCGGATTATTCCAGAATAGTTTTTGAAGAATGAGGAAGAGTTCCAAGTGATGTAGTGGCTTCTAGATTCCAAGACATCAACCTAATACAGCATCCGCGGTTTGTGTTGAAACAGCTAATCCGATATGCGGCAGCTCATTCACGTTTCTTGCAAGAGGTAAAGAATCTGCTGGTAACATATTGGCACCAGATACTACCAGACACCTTTAACAATCACAACGACCGTACCTCGCCGTCCAGGGGAAGGACTGATTTGGCGGTCCATGGAGCACAACATCCTATTTGGCAGGTGTTAGCAATGTTTTTTGTCCTATGTGTAATGTTACGATGAAGGCTTTCCAATTGATTAATTTATGCTTTACAAATTATTTTCCTATGTAAATTATGTCAACGAATAACTGGTAAAATAATGCATTTATATAAAATATGTAATTTATTTTGGTCATGAAGGCACCATATAGACTAATATTTTAAAATCTAATATATGTTGAGCCGAATTTTTTTATCCACGAAAAACCGTTGCGTGTTTACAATCAGAAGGGTTATTTAAGCCTGTGAAAAACGGTATTGGATTGTTCGTCTGAGTCTTATTTTTTATCTACATTTTGGTAATTGGAAGGAGATGCTTCTCTCTCTTTGAATGCCTTTTCTCCAGCGGTTCAAAATGTCATGTGCTTGAAACTTATTTATGGGAATAAATATTTTCATACTTATGATATCTCCAGCAAACTGACTTTACTTTACCTGAATACGTACGGAAGTGGTTTTAAATAGTTTCACAATGGAACTGCAGCACCGAAACTTTAGACTTGAAAAATTGAGTACGGCCTGCTGATTCCATGAATCACGATTTCAGTTAATACACGCTGACAGAAATTTCAGAACATGATGTCAACAGCACAAATCGAGGTATCCTCTCTTAAACGTATTGTCGAGAAGAGCGATGCAACGGTCTGGGATCTGTTTTAATGATTGGTATTTTGATTTCCTCATACTTTAAAGCAGCATTTGAAGGCAAAGTGTCTCTTACCAGCATTGCCGTCCATTTACACCGTTACATCTGCATGTTGTTTCTCGATGTAGAAGGTTATTTTGAGTAGGATAAGACTCGATGCTACAAGGATGACTGATATACATTGTTACCAAGAGCGCTAAACTTGCTTCAGTGTTTTAAAATGCAACGCACAGTAGCCATATATTAATCCAATTAAACACATTTGGGATGAGACTGAACGAGCCATTCATAATAGCGATGCACTTTCAGTGAACATTCGGAAATTTGCAGACTCCGTAACAGTCGTTCGATTGAAAGACATCGCCCATTGAAGGAGGATAGCGTCGCTGCATTGAACTCGTATCAAATAAAACCCATGTTTATGTAAGGCTAAGGTAGTCGGAAACGTTGTTAGGTAGGTGACTCTAATTATTTGTTTTCTGTTACAGTGTACATCGTTGTACAACTCTTGAACATTTTTGAATAATTACTTCCCAAGTATTCCACTTATTATCATACAGTAATTTGTACAAAATCTTATGTATATTAACAAAACAATTTCAACTTTTATTATTTCCACCCAGAATGGTACAATTGCAATTCAAACGCTGATCATCAGCAAGTTAAATGCGCAATTGAAAATGTTTTGTGATATCACCTGTGATATTATCAGAAAACAGGCTGAGATTTATAGACGGCACATTTTACTTTATGGTGTATCCGAAAAATTATGAACTTAAGCCTATCTTTATCATAAAAAGGGTAGTTTTGGCTTTGTTGGTGATTTGATAAAATTGCTCTATGGAAAATTGTTTTAAACTTTATTTCCTAAAAGTAATTAAGATTGAAGGACGAAGTGATTTTCGTGTAGCAAAGTATAATACAAAAACACACACGGTCCGTACACGATTTAAAAATTTGATGAAGCCTTAAAACCTGCAAAGTAAAAAATAAATTTAATACTAAAAAAGTAATAAAAATACAAATGAACATGAGACCTTTCGAACCCATAGTGGACTCATCATCAGATTTGAACTAAATTACAAGGTGGACGGTAACGAGTTTGTATGTGCTTTTTTTTTTTTTTTTTTTTTGATTGGAGGTTTAACGACCACCGTGAGCAACTCAATGGGCTATAAGCAGTCGCCCGTCCCTAATTTAGGGTCACTGGTTCCAGGGAAGGGAGAGAGCCAGTGCCGTAAGACAAACACAACATCCATGCCTCACCGGGATTCGAACCCGGACCCCGTTCGGACGAATGATCAGAGGCCATCGCTTAGACCACTGCGCCACCGGGGCGGCTTGTATGTGCTTGCTTCAAATCATTGTGACGACGTAGGAAATGACTTACATCATCATATGACGTTGGTCTATAATTTTTGTTGAAAAGTTATTATTAGAGGGAGAGTTTCTCAGATGATCTTGAGGAAACTTGCAAAGTAGGGATTTTCAGGTGGTTGGAATTCACGAAGGAATATTTTAATTGCAAATTGAAGAACCATAATGATAGATGTACAGACTTTCAGTAAACTGTAGGGGAGAACTATTTTGAGGTGTTTCCAGGACAGAAGGCTCTTTCCATAGGAGGAAGTACGATCCATAAAGGTTAAGTCTTGAAAGAGCAGTAGACAAGGAGGCTGTCGTTACATTATATACATGTTCACTAATTCTCGTTTCTAAGTTCCGTTTTGTAGATCCAATGTATACTTTTTTAGTTTGTGCCTAGAAATCCTCAACTTGTAAAGAAATGAAGTAGAGAACCACATTTAGAATCAGTGCTTACCGGATCGCGGTATATTTTAATTAAAAATGAGATATTTCTGGTTTTAACTCCAAAGTCTAGATTATGTCGGTGACAAACATTTTGTAGTAAAGGAGTAAAGATCTGATTAAAGTTTAAGGATCCGTTGAAAATACGGTGATTAAAGTTTCGGGTTAATGTTGAGGAATCGGAAGGCTATAATTTCCAGTAGAAACGGTTCACTACATGTGTTTCATAGCCATGGGCAACTGCGATCGGTTTGATAATTTTAATTTTCTGGTTACGAAGGCGAAAGTTCGAAGAATGAGAAATGGCCCGTTGAAGCAAGAACTGTAGTGCAGCAATAAAGTTTTAAAAAGAGCTCTGTCATGACTTTATTAATGCAACTCAAGCAGGTGAATAAAGTAACCGTATAGTAGATTCGACGTACGCAAAACGAAATTAGGGATGACATAGGAGAAAATCGCGATTTAAGCGTCTTTGAAAAAGGCATGATAATGAATGGGGGAAGGGCAGGTGAAAATACGCCAGAAAAGCAAAAGCTGCTAATCTATGAAACAACAACTGTATCAAACGTGTGTGTGTCATGATCAGCGCACAGACAATGGAAAAGAAAGAACGGACTCCCTGTGAGAGGAATCGACTGCTCGATGTTAGAGTGAAGTTTCTCTTGAAGAAGATTGTAAGCGGTAACAACAGAAATCCATTTTGTCATATAACCACGCAGTAGAAATGCGATATTGACAGGGGAATTTCAGTATGTATAGCCTGCCACACATTGCGATACATGGGATATAGCAACAGGCATACCCTTCCTGTTCAGTTCTTGTCTGTTAAAAATCTAAAACTTCGTATGTAAGGGGAACAGAAGCTCTAAAATCTTAGTGTCAATGTCTGAAAAACCGTCTGTTGTCCAGTGAATCCCCGTTTCCATTATTGTTTTCCGATTGTTGGGACAAATTACTTTATCAATAGCAGGAACTTATAGGTCCCAGCATCCAAGAGTTACGGCTATGAACCGGAAAGGTGGTTTAATTTTCTGAGATCTGTTTAGTGGCAGATATTTGGAATATTTAGACTTCTAGCACAGCATTTGAATGCCAAGTTGTATCTGAAAAACACTGCAGAAAAGGTGCACCCGTGCATTTTCATGGTGTTTCCTGGTGAGGAAAGCTACTTCTGGTAAGATAACGTGCCAAACTGCAAAACTGGCATCGAACAAAGCTTGCATCGTTCCAGGAGCGAGGCATTTACCTCAGTATCTTAATACGGAACGCACAGTCCCCCTATCTTATCCTAACTGATCACTTTCGGGATCACATTTGAGACAGCCCTTCGTAATAGATATAATTCCTCCCAGAAATTTTGGCAATTTACAGAGGGCATCACATCCTCTTGGCTAACAATACTTGTAGAACGAAATCATTGCGTCATTGGATCCATGCCACATTAACTCGAGGCTGTTGCAAGGACCAATGGCTGCCGAGCATGCTGTTAGATAGATGTCCACTACAGTTTATAACGTTATACATGTATATAGGTTTTATGATTCCAAATACGTCCTACTCAGTAAGTTTTCTATTTCCTTTTGGTAAATTCTTTAGAAAATGATATTAACATAACAAAAAAAAAAATTACTTGTGAACTATTTATTCGGAATGCCAGGCGTAATGTCCGATGATGTCTAAACCCTTTAACCAGCGTTAGATGCGAGACGGAATTTAGCATGGATTGTTTCAAAGCAAAGTAAAAGATATTTTATAATAGTGCTGTTAATGCTACGGAATTTTATCAGTCAAGTTTCCAAAACAAAAATTTAGTAGAACACTAAGGCTACACATTAGAGTTCTGCCCCCAATCGTTTGCTCGCTATCGTGATGGCCGCCTATAAAGCACGGAGGGCTGCCAGTAGTAGATGCCCACTTGCGCCTCGAGGGAGATTTGGGGTCACACCTTCTGTTATTTCATTGGGCAGCAACTGAGCTGCACATACCAATCAGCAAACGAATTTGCATGCTTGGTGAAATCCGTGTCGCACATGTGGTGGGTTCATAAAATATCATTAGCAATTTAGCAGACATTTTCTCCAAGATGCAAGAATCTTGCGGCGTTTCAACGAGAAATTGTTTTTATGTTACAGGAACAACAACTCTTCTATATGCATTTGCGATACAAAGATGTTTGTATTGAAGCACCATAAGTTAAATACGTGTTCATTATTAGTGCTAGCAACTTCTAAAGCTGATTTCTAGGTTTACCTTTTAAGATGTGACCTGTAGTTTCTGATATTTACTGCATTGTATGATTATGTTAGAAGTTACCCCTCCCCGTCCTCCTTTAACCATGAATAATATTTGTTTCTTCTACACTATACGTACAGGCAAATATTAGATGCAGTGCACCGTGACCCAAAATAGTCTCGTCTTTAGTTTGTTTTCATGTAAACATAAATAACTGAGTTTACATGCTCACTTTTGTGCTTCCATGTTATAAGAGTGAATGGGAAACAATCGGTGGGCAAGGTGAACTACTAATAGCATTTGCATGTACGAATATTGCATATATAGAAATAATTTTAATGGTTCACGGTTTCGCATGAGGAACGGGGGCGAGTACACACAACACGATCATTCAGTAGAGTAAAGATCAGAATAGACAGGTTGCATCTTAAATGGTAAGCCCAATCTTTTGGAAGTTGCTAGGATATGTTAATTTATTTATTATTATTTATTAATAGTAGCAGACACAATTTATACTTTTTCAAGTCTTTGATATCCTCAGAAAGTGTCATCAATATTTCCAGTCCAATTTCTGCAAATTTTCTGTAGAATAATCAACCAATTGTTTTTCATACATATGGGGGAAAAGAGACAAAATCAAATGTATGAAAGTACTAAAACTTATACAAGGCTTCAAATTTGCGATGCCAAATTGAACGACTTAGATACGTAGACTTGTGAATTCGAAGCAGATGCTGAAGTAACACATGGCATTCAAAAAAAATTTGACGTACTGTTGGTTACTACTAAAACGTTCAGTAATCTAATCTCGTTTTGTGGAGCATTTGGCAAATCATATCCAACAATCTTATTGGTTGAAATAATTGTTTTTTTTAACTGGCTTTAGCAATTCCCGCGAAATTTTAATTGTCGAAAATGAAGCATTTCTTTGACATGACGATCTGCGGATTGTGATGTGATTTCTTAACATTAGAGCTCAAATGGTACACTGCCTACATTAGCAATGCGGTCAGACATATTATTCTTAAACGGTTAAACTGCCTTATCCTGGAAGAGCAATAATAGCGTGCATCTCTTAGTATTTGAAATTCCCAAAGCAAAAGCTGCATAGTGCCATAGAGGTGCTAATTTCCTGAACCAGTAGTAGTGAATTTTTACTGAACCTGACTATGTCTGCTTTAAAATCCATGCATTTTTTTTGTCTTGTTTTAATCCACAGAATTACAAACCTGATCGTATAAAATGCAAAAACTATCCAGATGAATCTATTAAATGAAGTTAAAACCCTTAATTTTATGTTGGGACGTTTGCTGCATAAAATTATACACAATTTGAAAATCATTCCGTGATCCTACTTGGCTGCAAAAGAAAAATCGTGCTTGATTCAAAAGAAAGATGAAACATGCTTCGACCTATAATCTGAGTGTTCAGTATTTATTTTTGGCACCACATGTTTGTTGTTCATATTTGGTCGAGAAAATGCTTCAATTTATATTAACAGATAAATTACAGCACAACTTTACAATTCTTTCTAAAAGACAACAGCAAAGCTGAATAATTTCAACGGAACGTGTATCGCACTTTAGCTCAAATGGAGATTAGAAACATATAACATTCTCGTTTGCAGGTCAACTACATCATCAAAATGTTGACCTCCAAATGTACATGAGCTAATGTGTAAGCTAAGTAGATCAAAACATGATGAACATTCTTAGACAAACAAGGTACATGTCTCATTTAAAGCGCAAACATTACCTTCACCCAAAAATTCCAAACTCGTTTTAAAATTCTTTATAACGGACAACACAAACTCAATTTTTTGTGATCACTTCTTACTATTTTGCCCAAATGGTGATTAGGAATGCATAGAACTAATTATTTACAGGTATACCATATCCTCACAATATGGAAACATTAACCAGAAGTACAAAAGGAGAGACGCAAAACAGTACAGTGAAAAGGGGAAGATGTTTCTTCAGAGTCAATGTCGCACCTTAGTTAAACCAAACCGACTCTTACCCTTAAAAACAACACAACATCTCTTTGCAATAATAGCACATCTATTTTCCACAAAAACGTTTTTATAGATTAAATGATTGTTTTTCAGACGAAGGAACTTAAGTACATTTGATGTTCCACATGCAATATTATATTGTATGACATAAAAATATGCTTACATTGTTGAGAAAAGGGCATAATTTACAAGTAAATAAAATATATTATATTCAAGAGATTTAATGAAAAACACTGTGCTTAATTTAACCAATAAAAATATGAGAACAAAAAAATTATAGTGTCCTTAATTCAAAACAAGTAATTCTTAAGCATGATATTCCTTTATAAAAGAGCCTTACTGAACAGGTTAATTATTAGATGTATCCATAGGAAATTTCAAAATTCCACGATCTGAAGTCGGAATCGGATATGCTTCTTTCTCTCGATCCCCTATTCAACATGCAAAATCTTTAGCATTCAGGACAAACATTTCGAAGCAAATAAAGGTCGTCAGAAAACGAAATGGAATTTCTGAAGCTCATAGGAAAGAGAATGAAATTCGTTCAGTTCGAATTATTCAGAATATTCCCGTAGATAAGGTTATTCTAATGAAAAAAGGAATGCAGGTAGTAAAAATCACAAGTTTTGAAATTGTTATTAGATCATATATTCTATATTAATGTAACTGATATTTCAGAAAAATCAGATATATTATTAAAAACGACCTTAAATAAAAAAGACCAAAGTTACATTACTTCAAACTTCTACTATCTGAAGCAAAAAATTAATTAATTGATCAGTCATTTTATTATAGAGATACTATTATTCCATACCAGTACCTGATCGCTTTCTTCTTTTCAGAAATACGAATTTTTCTCTTTCGTCGCTATTTCCGGAAGTTCAATTTATCACAAAAGTAATCTCTTGTTTCGCACGATGTATTTCTTTTCTTACATAACGTTTCTAATTCTATATCTTTGTGACAGTTTGAGTAATACTATCCTTGGTGCGGGATTTCGTCCTATTACTTTCCCTTGAGGTACACACGTCAGCTTGTGTCACAAATACAGATTTTCTTTGAAAGTTAAAATTTAAAACACTTCCTTCACCAAATCTTTGGTAAGAAACAACTGATATTGCTCCCGTATTAAGATGATCCTCTTGATTTTTTAAAGAAAAATCCTATCACATGTTATACTGCTCATAATTAAACTCAAATTCAAGTTTGTAGTTTAATAAAAAAAATAGTTTTGCTCATTTTCTACATCCAGTGAAATCACAGGCGCAGCCCTTTTTTGAGACTGATGGGTGTGTACTGTATTATATTTGTTTTGCTCTATGCTACATGGTAACAAATTTCCGAAATGTAAAATGTAATTCAACTTTAGTATAACAAACTTAAGGAATAAACAAACAGTTAAGCGATAAATATATGACAAACTTAAGGAATAAACAAACTGCTAAGGAATAAAGATATGACAGTTTTAAGGCAGAAACAAACACTTAAAGATAAAAGATATGAAAAATGTAAGGAATAAACTGACAGTTTACTTTTAAAGTCTTGATATTAAGCATACACGATCGCATCAGAATATTACGAGCACCCCCGGAATCACAGAAAACCCGCCCAGGAGCGTCGCATAATACACGTCACCAGGTCAATCACAAGGAGTTATAAGCGGGCGGTCAGGACAGACAAGACATAGTGTGCCACGTGAGCACAAGGTGTACAGGTAGTGATCTGACGGACGTCCAAGCGTGGAAGCATCTCAGAAGCACAGACTTCGTGAGCTGTTCGTGAGGTATTAGAATAAGGGTGTGCCACAAATGGACCACTCGCGCACCGATTTCCTCCAGACGCCATAACTGAGGAGCCGCATTAGCCATCGTCACCATAGGAGGACGTCGCCCCCGTCGATAAGTAAAGTGCAATCGACGAGTAACAGTGCAGCATTAACCAAGCAAATGAAAGCTGTAGCACACTAGTACGTGTCCCCGATAACAGTACAGCGAACCCAGTTACCCATGGGTCTTCGGAGTAGACGGTGCGTCCAGGCGCCCATTTAAACACAGGTCCATTAGCAACGACGCCTGCAGTCCTCATGAGACTACCGACTCTGGACAGTGGAAGACTGGGAAAAGTTTATCTTTTCCAACGAATCGAGGTTTCTATGGCACAGAAGCGACGGGCGGTGACTGATACAGCGTCAGACACACGAGAACTTAAAACCTGAAACGGTTGTCTGGCAAGTACAAGCCGGCGGTTGTAGTGTGCCATGTCTGAGCGATGTTTTCCTGGTATGAACTGGAACCGTTGGTACCACTGGATGAAGTCCCTGAATGCCAATGGCTCAGTGACCATCCTCGTTGACCATATGTCTCTCTTGAATTTGGATGTTTATCCTGGGGACCATGGTGTCTTCCAACAGGACGATGAGCCATGCCACGTCGCTATTAGGGCGCGTGACTGGTTTCAGAAACACGAAAGCCATATCTGAGTTCTCTCTTGGCAGGCGAAATTGCCTGACCTCAATCCCGTAAAGCAGTTGTTGTACCATTTGGGTCGACAGGTTAAACGTGCAGACCTAAAACCACGATATCTTCGGGACCTCCGTGCTTTGCTGCTTTCCAAATCGGCATGTGTGCCTCGGGCAACCTTCAATGACCTCATGGCGTCAAGGCCACCTGTCTCGCCTCTGTCACCAGGACAAAGGGTGGTTGTTCCCATTATTAGGTAGGTGGTCATATAATTCTGATACGATTGTGTATATATGAAAAATGTAAAAAGAGTCATATCTTAAATGTTTATGTTCACTGCCAGGGAGACTCCTGTATGTACACTCATAAGGCTTAGAAGCCGTGTCAATCAGAGTTGTGTATTGCAAACAAAATCGACCATTGCAGAATGTCTTCCTTTCTTTTGTCGTACAATCAGTAGACCACATTCCTGTGTGCCTTAATAAAACAAATTTTGCCGTGTAGAAAACCGCATTCTGTTTATCCAAACCAACTTAGCTCCTGCGGACACCTTGAGCGATTATTTTTATGTTTTGAATTCGATATGTGAGTTGTGTTGCGAGAATTGTGTGTTACCCTAAGTTCCCAAGAGGAAACACATAACAATTTGTTTGGGTGTTCAACGATCGCCATGAACACTTTGACTGGTATTAACAGTCACTCATCCCAGGGAAGGATGAAGGCCAATGCCTTATGACAAACACAATATCCATTCCTCACCGGTATTCGAACATGGACAAATTATCAGAGACCAGTGCTTTGACCACGGATCCACTGGGTGGCTTATGTATCATTAAAGGTGGCGTTTGAAATGCTACTTACGTTTTAGCACTGCCATCAACTGTAAAATTTAGTTAAGGATTCTTTTTCGCATTGATTTCTGCACATATTTTATATGTTACGTTCTCCCCTTCGCCTTTTCTCCCACTGTACAATTTCCTTAGCAGTTTGCTCTTGTTTTTGTACTTGCAGTTTCCTGCTTTGTTCTGATTTCTCTCCTTTTTGAAATTGTGTTAGTTTTTGGTATTAAAGATTGTCTCTTGTTTGTGCAGATTGGTTTGGTTATATTTTCATCGGATTTAAGAATGTTTCTAGTACGTTTTTCTTTCCTTGTTTCAAATATCTCAAAGCATATGAAAAACGGTGACATTCTTGCGTGTGTAAAAACATGCTTCTAAGCTGCATTGTTTTTTCTTAGAATGCTGCTGTTCCGCTCAAATATGAAATTTAAGCTTTCAGCTCTTCATTTGAAATATCGAAGGACGTACCCATACGCCAAATTTAAGAGAAAGCTAAACATTTGGCTCTTCCGTCTAAATAAGTGCATAACTGTTGTCTGTAAATGATTGCTTTTCAAGTAGAAAATGTCACTTTAAATAGTTCATCTATAGTAGTTATCGGAATTTCTTGGCATAGAATATAATTTAAAGTTTCCAAGCTTTCGCACATCAACCAGATGGCTTATTCAAGGAAGGTAGACAGCAGTCTACCTCCCATGAAAAAATCTGTCTATCTTCCTTGAAAAAGGAATTCGGTTGATGTGCGAAATCTTGGAAACTTTAATTTATATTCTACGCCAAGCAATTCGGAATACAAGTATAGTTATATTACACTGCTGGACAATTGCTAAGGACGGATCATAAACGGCTATATAGCGCATAAAAAAGTAAGTGTGGTTGGATGCCAAGTGAAATAAAAATAATGTCAGAATGCCAGGACATTACAAGAAAGACAATTTATTGTGCTCTGAAATCCAGAAGGCTTTGAAACGTGTTCAAGGGACAAACAGGCAATTTTGTGCAGAATACGTAAACGTGAAAAAAATGCAATTACCGTCAGTAGGCGTTCCGGCGTAAGATGTCAATACGGGATATGGCCACCATGGAGGGCGATGCAAGATTCCACATGTCGTGTCATGCTTTGCACAACATTATCAAGCAGCTGTTGGGGTAATTTATCCCATTCATCTGTCAGTGCACGGATGAGGGTGTCCTTGTTTATTGGAGGGCATTGGCGACCAGCAAGACTCTTCCCCAAAGCATCCCACACATTTTCAATGGGATTCAGATCTGAAAAACGTGCTGGCCATACGAGGCGTTGAATATCCTCGCTCTCAAGACACTCCTGGACAGCGACTGTTCGATGACATGTTTACCTCGTCGTCCGTGAAAATGAATCTATCACCGACAGCACCATGGAACATGAGAACATGAGGTAGCAGAACATCATTAATGTATCGTTGGCCAGTCATAGTCCCAGTTGGAAGCACATAGAGGGACGTGCGGCCATTGATCATGATGCCAGCCCATACCACGACACTACATGTCGGATATCGGTCCATTTCCTGTATGTTTGCTGGACAATATGCAGTGCCACTATCACGCCAGATCAGTTGTCGTCGACAATCAGACGATAGACTGTATCTACTCTCATCTGAGAAGAGGACAGCAGACCAGTCGTTATCAGTTCAATTGCGATGTTGATGGCACCCTTGCAAACGGGCGGTACGGTGACGTCTGGACAATGGGATGCACACAACAGGACAGCGGGTGTATAGTCCTCCTTCATGCAAACGTCTGGCGACAGTTTTTCGGGAGATCCGCTTGCCAGTAGCAGCCATAAACTGATTTGCTACCTCACTAGCTGTGCTGCGCCGGTGTCTTTTTGTTGATTGCACTATGTACCGATCGTCTGCAGGTGTCGTACTGCGAACACGACCTCCCCCGTGACTTTTGCTACACTTTCCATTTGTTTGAAATGATTTCCAAAGCATTGAAACAACACTGTGGCTGACGTCGAACTCCCTGGCAACATCTGTTATTTTTCGCCCTTCTTCAATCTTGCAATAATACGGCCATGCGTAAAATCATCTAGGTGATGTCGGGAAGACATACTGAAAATTGCAAGTTCGTCAATTGATTCTTTCGCTTTCAACTTTGCGTTTGAACAACAACGGTCAATACGCGTCAAATCCTTTATATCTCTTATCAGCGCTATGACGTCAGGAACAAGTTCAGCAATCCAAAATTTGCATACGCACAACATGCCTTACTGTATCCCACACTTATGCTAATTTCCACATTTTCCTACTTTCCATTTTATGGTTGCTATCGTCATCCGTCCTTAGCAATTGTCCGGCAGTGTATTTTAAGTGTAATTGGTGTACAGATGTTTGTTATGAAACAGAAAATATCACGCGTATTTGAACATTTCTGTAATTAATCAGAAAGCTTAATAAAAAGAGTCTGAAGCAATTGCTTTTTCAACTTTGACTCTTACTCGTGTCACCACAGACTTCATGTCTTTCAATTATAGATGTTTCTTCTCGCACATCTAAGACACTTTTAATCTCTTTTGTGCCGATTTCCACCTGGAAACACTTAATCACTTTGCCTGTCCTTTTCCTTTATAAATCGAATCTCTTGTTATTCCAATACTTACCTTTAAGCTTCAAATCCTTTTGTTTCTCATTATGAGATTCATTTAAGTATCTGCCAAGTAACAGTCTAAATCATTTTGCAACACAGAATTTCTTACGTTTGCAATGATTTTAATAATCAATGAAAAATATTATGTTTTGGTCTTTTCTCTCCTTCTGCTTTTTTACAAAAGAAAGTTCTCTGGGATTTGCTGTTGTAACCTTCACTTTCCAAAAATGCGAGTGACTTGCCTTTAAAATCGTTCCTTTTCCACGTTCGTTATTTTAATTGCAAATCTTTTGCCGTTAACACAGAAAAATAATGTTAAAAATGAATTTTCTGTCAATAAGGCCTATTTGTAGGAATACTGGTACCCGCATATTAACGGATATGCAATGTATTTGTCGAATCGTTTTCGTGGTTGGCGGTTTCCACAAAGAGTAGAGTCCGTCACAAGCTCCAAACGCTTCATCAAACAAAATTGAATGTTCTGCAAATAATGATAATTTGAAGGAATGCGGGTACCTTTATACACTGCCGGACAATTGCTAAGGACGTATGACAATAGCAACGATAGCAACCATAAAATGGAAGGCAGGAAAATGTGGAAATTAGCATAAGTGCGGGATACAGTAAGACGTGTTGTGCGTATGCAAATTTTGGATTGCCGAACTTGTTCGCTGATAAGAGATATAAAGGATTCGACGCGTATTGACCGTTGTTGTTCAAACGCAAAGTTGAAAGTAAAAGAATCAATTGACGAACTTGCAATTTTCATTATGTCTTCCCGACATCACCTAGATGATTTTACGCGTGGCCATATTATTGGCAAGATTGAAGAAGGGCGAAAAATAGCAGATGTTGCCAGGGAGTTCGACGTCAGCCACAGTGTTGTTTCAAGGCTCTGGAAATCATTTCAAACAAATGGAGAGTGTAGTAAACGTCACAGGGGAGGTCGTGTTCGCAGTACGACACCTGCAGAAGATCGGTACATAGTGCTATCAACAAAAAGACACCGGCGCAGCACAGCTAGTGAGGTGGCAAATCAGTTCATGGCTGCTACTGGCAAGCGGATCTCCCGAAAAACTGTCGCCAGACGTTTGCATGAAAGAGGACTGTACGCCCGCCGTCCTGTTGTGTGCATCCCATTTTACAGACGTCACCGTACCGCCGGTTTGCAATGGTGCCATTAACATCGCAATTGGACTGATAACGACTGGTCTGCTGTCCTCTTCTCAGATGAGAGTAGATACAGTCTGTCGTCTGATTGTCGACGACAACTGATCTGGCGTGATAGTGGTACTGCATATTGTCCAGCAAACATACAGGAAAATGACCGATATCCGTCATGTAGTGTCATGGTATGGGCTGGCATCATGATCAATGGCCGTACGTCACTCTATGTGCTTCCAACTGGGACTATGACTGGCCAACGGTACATTAATGATGTTCTGCTACCTCAGGTTCGCATGTTCCGTGGTGCTGTCTTTGATAGATTAATTTTCATGGACGACAACGCAACATGTCATCAAACAGTCGCTGTCCAAGAGTGTCTTGAGATCG
Organism: Macrothele yani; assembly: GCA_039090855.1. Taxonomy (NCBI): domain Eukaryota; kingdom Metazoa; phylum Arthropoda; class Arachnida; order Araneae; family Macrothelidae; genus Macrothele; species Macrothele yani. The sequence continues at coordinate 256,053 of JAYWMT010000390.1, forward strand.
AGTGATATTCAACGCCTCGTATGGCCAGCACGTTCTCCAGATCTAAATCCCATTGAAAATGTGTACGATGCTTTGGGGAGGAGTCTTGCTGGTCGCCAATGCCCTCCAATAAACAAGGACACCCTCATCCGTGCACTGACAGAGGAATGGGATAACTTACCCCAACAGCTGCTTGATAATGTTGTGCAAAGCATGACATGACGTGTGGAATCTTGTATCGCCTTCCATGGTGGCCTTATCCTGTATTGATACTTTACGCCGGAACGCCTGCCGACGGTAATTGCATTTTTCACGTTTACGTATTCTGCACAAAATGGCCTGTTTGTTTCTTGAACACGTTTCAAAGCCTTCTGGATTTCAGAGCACAATAAATTGTCTTTCTTGTAATGTCCTGGCATTTTGACATTACTTTATTTCACTTGGCATCCAACCACACTTACTTTTTTATGCACTATATAGACGTTTGAGATCCGTCCTTAGCAGTTGTCCAGCAGTGTATTAATAAAAATGTAGTATACTTGCTGATACGTCTTGTGTGATCGGTTAATTCTACGAAGAGTAGAATCCCTGATAAGGGCAAATGTTCCAACAAACAAAACTGAATATTCTCTTAAAAACGATAATTTGTATTAATGCAGGTACCCGCATATTAATAGGAACGCTGTGTACTTGCCGATATACTTTCGGAATTCAGTCTTTTCAATGGAGAACCTGTAGGTTCCGGTATTTTACCATGCAACGCAATAACACTTTTCTTTTACTCCGTAATACCTAGAAACTTATGGGAAATTTTTCTTCCATGTGAGCCCTGCCAGTGTTCAATTATAACCACTTCTTTACCTTTGTAGCCTTATAACACGTATAACATTTCAGCACGATCGGACGTATAATTCCGGATGATTCATTTTTAATTTTTTTTTTTATGGTTTATTTCACTGACGCAATTGATATGTTTTTCACAAAACAAAACTATGCCGAACGTTTTCGAATTTGGTTACTTTTTTTAATATGCACACCTGTTTCGTCATTAGTTATTTGCTATGCTGATACCACAATTTGTTTTTACGACTTGACGTAGAAATGTGTGTGAGATAGACCGATTTTTGTCAGTTTTGTTGCGGGTTGGACAAACATGGGAAGACAAGTAAAGACGTGATTTTGTTATTGGAGAGTTATTGATTTTTTCGTTTTTTGTAACACTCCTTCTGATCTTAACAAAATCATTTGTGAGTTTACAAGGTGCCATTTTCTTTAAAAAGAAAAAACAGTTCTGTTATCTTTACGTTACCGGGCACAGACACCCAATTAAGATTCTGTTGCATTTTAAAACCAGTAGAAAATAATTGCGCAAACAGTAAGGACAACTACAAGAACATATAATGGAATCAGCTTCCAAGTAATTTATCTCCCGAAAGCTCTATTTCACTAGTACACCTGAATTGTAACGTATGCTGCTGTCTCTAAAATTTTGTGTAGGGAAAATACCCATTTTGCAAAGTTCTGATGATGAAAATTTCGCCGAAGAATCACATTCCCTCAAGATATAAATTCTTTATTTTTCGTAGAATGTGCTGAAAGAAACATTTTATACACCAAATTATTTAAATGATTCGTTGAACGCTAATCTTTTTAAGCACTTACAGAGAGACCTTTGAATTTTTCTTATGATATTTACCTTGTAGGTGCAGCGTGGATTTGTGGATTTCTAATTTGATGTTAGGAAGTTAGTAGAGAGAGAGAGAGAGAGAGAGAGAGAGAGAGAGAGAGAGAGGTAATTGCGTGCCAAACATTTCAAAGTTTGAACGGCCGAAAAGTGACGTCCTTAACAATTCAGCATTTTAGAAATTTTAACTCCCAGTCTTAATGTGCACCCTGCCCTTCAGACTTAAAGTGCACCCATATGAACCCTGGAAATTGAGCGTGAGGTCTTTGGTCCGGCATATCTTTCGCCTGAAGAGTACCTTCTGGCTACTGACCTCCGAAATACCTATTGATGTTTTCTTCGCTTTCCTTTTCAGTTTTTTTTTATTGGAGGTTGAACGACCACCGTGAGCAACTCAACGGGCTGTAAGCAGTCGCCCGTCCCTGTTTTAGGATCACTGGTTCCAGGGAAGGGAGAGAAATAGTGCCGTTAGACAACACAGCATCCATGCCTCACTGGAATTCGAACCCGAAACCCTTTTGGACAAAATGATCGGAGGCCATCGTTGTGACCACAGCGCCCCCGGGGCCGCCTTTTCAGTTTTTAGTGAGTATGTTTGTGCTCGTGAGCAGGTAAATATTTTCATTGGATCAAATTATATATATATATTTACTTGCACCACTTCGAATCTATATTTATCGCTACTTTGGCGGCTGATCCGGGAATTGTTCTGATGTACATCGATGATATTATTATCTTCAACAATCCTCGTATTTTACAAAAGAGTGAGGCAATTTATCCATATGACAGTTTCCTGGATTAAACCAACTCTGCATCCAACCACGTGAACTTCCTGGAACTAAATATCAAAATCAACAAACAAAAAGAGAAATATCAAAATCAACAAACAACTTCCTGGAACTAAATATCAAAATCAACAAACAAAAACAACAGATCGACCTTTTTGATAAGACACATTATTTTAATTTTCACATAAATTTTTAACCCACTGGTCTCCCAATGTCTCCATTGGTATACACCGTAGCGTCGTTATATCTCAGCTTCACACAATAGTCAGAATATGTTCTAACACAGAAAATATTATAAAAAACCTCAACAACCTAGTCAATAAATTTAAATCTAATAATATTCCAATCCACTTTATCAGACTTTACTTTCATCAATTAATGCTTAATTTTAATTCAACCTCCCCCAGCTCTAAATTACACATCAACACTCCTTACTAACACAGGATCTTACAATTTTAATTTTAACAGGAAGTAAAAAGTGCTGCTTGGTAGGTCCCTTGTGTCTGAGAAACATCTACATACACAATCTTATATCTACCATTGCGCTTGCGTCTTTCGGCACAATCTAATGCACAGATGACTAAGTTCTTCAATTTGGAAAATTCAACTAAGCGAAATTCATTCGCGTAAACCAAACTTTTTGTGGCCGATGAGTAAATCATTGCTCTTAGCCGAACGTACGATATGCAGTGTGATAGTAAGTGGGAAAGAAGAACATGAACTCAACGAAATTGGGAACATCTGAATAATTACTCAAATGGCAGGAAACACAATAATAACCCATATCTTCTAAAGGTAATATGCATTCATAAATTTCTATCCACTTACATACCGAGAAGTTGCTTTTATAGTTTACAAACATAGCTTAAATTCGAAATGGAAGAACAGACGAGAAAAAATTGAAAAAACAACAATTTGTAACAGAACAGACTTTGGAGTTGAACATATTGGAAGGTCAACACTTGTGGATAAAATCTTTCAATTTCAAACATGCCGCAAGTTTTTCCATAACGAAAACCATCAATAGTTTCAAGAGCAAACTACAATATTGGAACTCGAATCTATGGAAGAACAGAGGAAATAAAATTTAAAGAATATTATGTAAGAGTATAGCTGATAGAGACGAAAATAATAAAATTTCAACACGTGAAAACAAGCCCATTTGGTGTTAAACGTAAGCTAGAACTTTCATAAACAAAGGTATCCAAATATCAAAATACACTCACGGACAATGAAATTTGCGCACTAAGAAGGAAGCATAGGATTGAACTGAAATTTTATGGACGTAATTATACAGATGACTGATACATATGATGGTAAAAAGCACAGCTGAAGGGCAATTACAGACGGATCTGTGGCATGCAGTCTGGTCATCTTCAGTAGAGCGTCGACCCGCCTCGTTTGGCGAAACATGCTGCAATACGGTCAGGCATGGAAGCCAATAAGACGCCGGGTGTTGTCCTGCAACACACTCGCCCACACGTGTTGGAAGGTATGCTCCAAATCCCGGATAGTTCGTGGTCAGATGAATATGCTCCCAATCCCGGATAGTTCTTGGTCCCGCGCGGGATTTCGGTTGGAACACATTATTTCCCTTATTGTGTCTGGAGAGTTCCTTTACCGCTGAATGCTACCAGCATGTGCTGTATGATAACATACACACTTGCATGTCCTTCGCGCATCCTGCGGCCGATGTTGATGACCAAGATAGGCCGCCCCGGTGGCGCAGTGGTCTAAGCGATGGCCTCTGATCATAAGTCCGAACGGGGTCCGGGTTCGAATCCCGGTCAGGCATGGATGTTGTGTTTGTCTTACGGCACTTTCTCTCTCCCTTCCCTGGAACCAGTGACCCTAAATTAGGGACGGGCGACTGCTTATAGCCCATTGAGTTGCTCACGGTGGTCGTTAAACCTCCAATCAAAAAAAAAAAAAAAAAATGACCAAGATAATGCCAGTCATGGCTCGAGGAACAGTCGCCTAAGTTTGGAACCATCCGATTGAACCCAAGGTCTACGGATTCAAAAACTGGTTAAGCTCTCTGGTTTGACGTGGAGATGAACATCAGAACTAAAGGATTCGGTACCAACGTCTCGGGCGGAGTTTTGGACAATGCTGTAAAAGACATGACTGGCGTTATCTCTAGAAAACAGCAGGCATCTGCTGGAGTTCATGCCTCTGCCTATGCCCGCTGTTATTTGCTCTAGTGGAGGACCAACACGCTATCATTTAGGTATCTCTAATGTTTTGTCCGTTGAGTACATTTGTTTACGTATTGTAATGCTCATGTTTTTAGAATCCTCTACAATGCTACTTACTTTATAGGCTATTTTCAGTTCGAGAAAATGTGGAATTCGTGTGTGCCTAACACGCCTTTTAAACACTTAACACTCTTCGATGTAAAAATGACACAAAATCTTTCAGTTTCATATCGATAACAGGTATGAAACTCTGATGAACTATTTCCGTAGCTTTAAGCGGTCATGTAAATACCTAATTTTGAAAATCCTCTTGTGAACCAACTTAAAAATTGCTGTTACGTGTAAATGTCACGATCAACATTTCGCACGACAGCTCTTCGGTGAATTTCGAAGCACAACATTTTTGTAAAATTTTTCGTTCAAAACAAAGGAAATGACACGGTAAAACAGATCATAAAATAAGAACTTGTAGAACTAAGGAACAACTATTTTACAAAAGGACAGTAAGAACTGCAGGCAAATATTTAAAAAAGGGGTCCATAAAGGAAATGATACATGATGAGTGAATTTTGCCTATTCCTGAAAAATCTCTTTTTTTCCTGAAATGCAATACAAACTGTATCATTTCACCTTGTTTTATATGTGATACAAATATCTAAATATCATATTTGAAAGAACAGTATTTTTAAAACAAAGGTATTTTAATGATATGTGAACTTTTTGAGGATGCTGCTGTTTAAAATAAATGTGTTTAGTAAGTCATTGACCCTCAGTGTTCTGACGGTAGTAGAACGAAGCATTTTCCGAAGGCAGATTTATACAAAGGAATGAAGGCGAATCACATCATTTTCAGTTGATATTCGCTTTACGTCATTGAAATCTTTTCGTTAAAAGCTTGTGGCATTTTAAAATTATCATTTGAAAGTATATGTTAGATATGGAACTTCACAGAAATTTTGTGTGACAAATACACTACTGGACAATTGCTAAGGACAGATCATAAACGGCTATATAGTGCTTAAAAAAGTAAGTGTGGTTGGATGCCAAGTGAAATAAAATAATGTCAGAATGCCAGGACATTACAAGAAACACAATTTATTGTGCTCTGAAATCCAGAAGGCTTTGGAACGTGTTCAAAGGACAAACAGGCCATTTTGTGCAGAATACGTAAACGTGAAAAAAAATGCAATTACCGTCCGCAGGCGTTCCGGCGTAAAATGTCAATACGGGATATGGCTACCATGGAGGGCGATGCAAGATTCCACACGTCATTTCATGCTTTGCACAACATTATCACGCAGCTGTTGGGGTAATTTATCCCATTCCTCTGTCAGTGCACGGATGAGGGTGTCCTTGTTTATTGGAGGGCATTGGCGACCAGCCAGACTCCTCCCCAAAGCATCCAACACATTTTCAATGGGGTTCAGATCTGGAGAACGTGCTGTCCATAGGAGGCGTTGAATATCCTCGAACTCAAGACACTCCTGGACAGCGACTGTTTGAGGACATGTTGCGTTGTCGTCCATGAAAATGAATCTATCACCGACAGCACCACGGAACATGCGAACATGAGGTAGCAGAACATCATTAATGTATCGTTGGCCAGTCCTAGTCCCAGTTGGAAGCACATAGAGGGACGTACGGCCATTGATCATGATGCCAGCCCATACCATGACACTACATGTCGGATATCGGTCCCTTTCCTGTATGTTTGCTGGACAATATGCAGTACAACTATCACGCCAGATCAGTTGTCGTCGACATTTAGACGACAGACTGTGTCTACTCTCATCTAAGAAGAGGACAGCAGACGATTCGTTATCAGTCCAATTGCGATGTTGATGGCACCATTGCAAGCGGGCGGTACGGTGACGTCTGGACAATGGGATGCACATAACAGAACGGCGGGCGTGTAGTCCTTCTTCATGCAAAGGTCTGGCGATTGTTTTTCGGGAGATCCGCTCGCCAGTAGCAGCCATAAACTGATTTGCTACCTCACTAGCTGTGCTGCACCGGTGTCTTTTTGTTGATAGCACTATGTACCGATCTTCTGCAGGTGTCGTACTGCGAACTCGACCTCCCCTGTGACGTTTGCTACACTCTCCATTTGTTTGAAATGATTTCCAAAGCCTTAAAACAACACTGTGGCTGACGTCGAGCTCCCTGGCAACATCTGTTATTTTTCGCCCTTCTTCAATCTTGCCAATCATACGGCCACGCGTAAAATCATCTAGGTGATTTCGGGAAGACATACTGAAAACTGCAATTTCGTCAATTGATTCTTTCCCTTTCAACTTTGCGTTTGAACAACAACGGTCAATACGCGTCAAATCCTTTATATCTCTTATCAGCGCTATGACGTCACGAACAAGTTCGGCAATCCAAAATTTGCATACGCACAACACGTCTTACTGTATCCCGCACTTATGCTAATTTCCACATTTTCCTGCCTTCCATTTTATGGTTGCTATCGTTGCTATTGTCATCCGTCCTTAGCAATTGTCCGGCAGTGTACGTTACACAACCTCAAAACGGCCATCAAGCGCAAGCGACCCGATATGTTGTCAAATGGGGTTATTCTGCTGCACGAAAACGCCCGGCCGCTTTTGGCGAGAGTGTGTCAAGATTTTTCTGCGGAGCTTCAGCAGGGAGGTCACTGATCTGTCGCCCTGCGGCTACCACATCTTTGAGCCACTAAAAAAGCTCTGAAGGGCCGCCGGTTCGCTAACCACGCTGAGGTACGGGACTCTGTTGAAGACTGGTTTCACTCTCAACCACGGATGTTCTTTGCTGAGGGTATCCACAATCTAAGGCCCCGCTCGGACGCTTACTTGAACACAGAAGGCGACTATGTGTAGCGGGTATGTAGCCCATGTATCACTCAAACTTCCTGTATGTTCACATATTCCAAACAATAAACCTATACGGAAGAAATCCGACTGTCTCAGTTTCATTTGGGCGACCATTTACTGCTTATTTTGGCTTTCGAGACTTTAGGATGTATTGATGCATTCTAAAGGAAAGTATTCGACCAAACTAATATTCCGCGCTGACAATATATGACAGAACAATAAAATAATTTATTAAAAAGAGAAATATGTATTACATTTTATTGATGTGTTTGAAGAGCTCTTATAAGACTTAAGACGAAGTCTTTTAAATCACAGATTTTGCTGAATCAAACCTCTTGAACGCAGAAGCCAGCATTTTACGATAAAGCCATATTCACAAATAAAATTATCCATCCTGCAAAATTTGGAAGGAATAACAAATGTAAAGTCAAGCATGAAACAAATAATATTTTTTTTTTTGTAATCATATGTGAAAAGCAGAACAGCACGATTTTAAAAGTGCAAACATATAACCTTGGGCTGTGCATAGGGAATAACTTTACATCCTGGACATAAATGTCTAGTTATTCATTCGTTCCAGTAGCAAATTGCTCGTGACCACACTGCCCATTTCTTATATAATTTTATTTACATTTTTATGGAAATTCATTTTAAAAATACTTCAAATTGACCTCGTGAACAATCGGTTCCTTGATGTTTTGCGATAGAGTGAATGATAAGGCCACGATATCTGGCTAACTTACCTGGACAGTCACAGTTATACTGTGTGCCTCAGCGACCAGAAAGAACAACTTACTAAAATGATGTGGCTTCCCAGCACTTTGCAAATGGTGTCTGCACATTCTTGGATAATCACTTCACAGCTAGATTGTTAGGGAGAGGGTCAAAGTTCGTTGCATGGCCTCCAGATCACCAGTCTTAACTCCACCTGATTTTTTCACGTGGGGGTAAGTTAAGGTCCGTGCTTACGCTACACCAGTGCGTAATCTGGAAGACTTACGCGGCAAAATTTGTGCTACAATCAACAATGCGAAACACAGAAAAAACCATAAGTATTTTTTATTAAATGCATCTCTGCTTTTTTTAATGATTGATATTATTGAATAAAAACACGACTTCATTTGTAACCTAATGTGTTCCAATTAGTGTAGTTTTTTTCTGTTCCTTTTTTTTTTCATCATTAAAAATATTAAGTGAGTTTTTAAGTGAGAATAATAGTTAACATCTGATTTTCAGTACAATTTTTGGTAGTCTTCTTATTACATTTCACTTTTTAATATCGAATGCATAGTTGACTGTATGGTTGAGGCGCCAGCTTATGAGTGTAAACTTTGTACACTCTCTCCTTTAGTTACCACTTACAAAAAGAATTATAGGGGAGATAAGTCCAGCAAGAGCGCGGTGGACATATGTTAAAAGACGAGTGAATTCTGGTAGGTGTTCGGTAGTAACTCCAGGGATTCACTTGACGTGTGCCTCATTATTTCATTAGCTGGCACCAACAGTAACGTTCATTCTCATTCAGTAAAGCCACAAACTGTTGAACAATGTATGCGTTGGTAGCTAATGTCACAGGACCACCTCAATCGTGTTGTTCGCTCTACGGAACCTCCATCACGCATCATCCAGCAGTTGTGAGATGCATTGCAGTCACCATGGTTTCACATACCTGTGTACAACTTCCAGCACTTTATTGATTCATTCCCAGCCCGTCTAGCTGCTGTTCACGTTGCACACGGCCGTTACTCTTGATGTTAGCTGGTAGTCACAATAATGTGACTCGACCGTGTTTATTGTATGAGATACGTATGTGTAGAAGGCAGAGATCTTTTGTTTCCATGGTGATATGATTTTGAATGTGGGGGAAAGGAAACAGCAAATTGTTTTCGATTAATTGTTGTTCTAAAGGATCCTTCAGAGCATCAACAAATGGTACGCAGCGATTATTTTCAGTTTCACACATGAACTGTTTATGAGGATCAACTGAATTGATAAGTTCAACTAATTTAATCGATGTATAATAGACATTTATAGTAACACTATAGTCGATGTATAATAAACATTTTATTGTGAGAAAAGTTGCTATTTTTATTCAAATTTAAAATTAATTTGTGGTTGACGCCCTCCCCCCAATGTACACATTGCATATGAAATTAAGCTGATTTCTGGCCATTTGTTAAAAAATGAAAAACATCACTTCTGATTAGCACTGCGGGAAAATAGATTGTAACTGGGTGCGGAAGAACGACATCCTGTATCATTTGTTAAATGAGTAGCTAACGTCTTAAGAAGGAACCGTACCATATAAATTTAAAGTGGCTCGAATGTAAACTTTATTGATTTTTCAGTCACGTTTGGGTAAACTGAAAATTGGTTTAGTATGTTCTCTCATAAGTACAATGCCCTCGAGCGCATTTGTTTGTGCAGCTGCATTCTGAACAAAAGATACATTATTTATGTGTAACACACAGTTAAAATTTGTTAAGAACAGTAGCTCGAATGTAAACTTAATTGATTTTTCAGCCACGTTTGGGTAAATTGAAAATTGGTTTAGTATGTTTCATAAGTACAATGCCCTGGAGCGCATTTGTTTGTGCAGCTGCATTCTGAACAAAAAGATAACACTATTTATGTGTAACACACAGTTAAAATTTGTTAAGAACAGTGTTTCTTCATGAATATTCGCATTTCATTCTCATAACTTTTTCTTTTCTTTTCAAATCCGAGAAAACTCGTGAGTAAATTGTCCTTATCTTTCTTCATTCAGTAATATTAAGATTCAATGGGGGCTGTTACTACATTACGTATGATTATCAAGAATTACTAATACATCATAGATTGTCCTTATTAAAGTTTATTTATGAAATGCTACGAGCAATTTCTGGAAATGGTAAACATTATCTGCCCTGGTGCAAATGAAAATTTCAGGAACAGAATTATAGATAACTATTTCTCAAATATATTGAGCGAAACCTTGTTCAGATTTGTTGGAAATGTTTCACACTTTTTGTTTTCTGAAGGCTTTAAACTTTTCTGAAACTTTTCCTTGTTTACTTTGAAACGTTCCTCAAAAATCAGGCTGCCAGCCTGTTTCAAGATTTTTTCATTAGCGTGTGTAAATTTCCTCAAAGTTTTTGAAAAGGTTCTACAGGAGGCTTTCGAATTTTGCGAAATATTTGCAAGTTTATTGTGAAACGATCCTGATAATGACGCGGATTCCCTGGGACAGAATGTTTCAATAATGTGTGGAAAGTTGATCACATTTGTCGAAAAGGTTCCAATCCTTATCGTGGAACCTTCCACAAAATCTTGTCGGTACAATGTTTGAGGTTTGCTCAAAAATGTGCTTAACGTTTGTTAGGATTTCTTGTAAAACGTTTTCAAAAATGTTGAGACAGCTAAGCTGACCCTTTTTTTGTGTAACGTTCCAGAGATATTTTTTACAATGAGCATCAATATCAACATTAAACTGGTTGACTTGATCGACTTTCTTAGATGCTTGTCGAAAAGCGTCCGCAACGTATGGACATTTTGTACTGTTTTACTTGGTCTTTGTTATTTTTCAGAGGGACCGATTCCACGTATCTCTTCAATGGCAGCTTTCGATGTATATCATCTATAATGATTTTTTTGTGACAATACGTACAGAGTTTTAAACTCCTGATTTTTGAAAGTCCTTTAGAACACTGTAGAATTCAGATTTTCCAATTTTACTCATTTTTGCTTTGTGTCTATTTGCTGCTGAAGGGAAAGAAAAGAATACGAACTAACTCGCTGCTTTCGTTGTTCTTCCGCTTTCTAGATTGCGCCGATTTCATTATGGTGGAGAGAGAAAGAGAAAAGGAATGCGAACCAACTCGTGAACGCACTGCTTTCGTTCCTCTTTCTTCTGTTGGAGTGCGCCTATTTCATTGCGCGGGGGAGAGGAATAAATGCACTAATCCGTATTCATACAACTTTCCCTTCTTCTTGGTTTCTCTCTCACAAATACACAAAAAACCTTTTAGATTAACGGTAAATTTTACACACAAAAAGTAAATTTTGCATTCATTTCGGGGTATATATTTGGTTTGCGTGCAAGATTCAAGATTGCGTTCAGAAAGTGCAAATAAGGGGTCTTAAAATAATTTGATTTTACATGTTTATGATCGATTTGGAATTTATACACGTGCCCGCATAAAATTTTGTAGTGCGTGCTGAACGCAGAAATCCAATCTCTGCTTCTAACAAATATGTTTTGCTCCCAAAAAACGTTTCGTAACATTTGAATTACGTGCCGATCAGCACTGCAGATATTTTTACCAGATCAAGAAGAGAAACATTAAGAGAGATGCGCATTATATGTAATAAATGTTTCAAATAGAAAAGTGAAAGTGTTATTTATATTAAGAAAGGAAATTTTTGAAATTATTTTGTTGTCTTAGGAGCGCTTTACAGATTTTCTTAGAGTGTTCGTGTATGCAGCGACGGAAACAATACTAATGATGGGCAAAGACGCCAGATTACTATATTTCAGTACGTTGGATATCAAAAAGCTTCCCGATGAGTTCAAATCGAACGCGAAAAACTGGATTACAGTTAACATTTTACCCGAGTGGCCTACAAGTTTGAGGTATGGATGAAGCTTGTAAAACAGACATTCTCTTTTAGTTTTGGATAGTGCAGAATACTACCCTCATCTTGACATCAAATGCAAACATTGCGTGGTTTCCACCGCACCCAGTTAGCATTCTTTAAGCCAGTGGATAGTGGGACAATTCAGTAGCTCAAATATAATACCGCAAACCTGTTATGTCATTGCTCCTTTCGAATGTAAAGTCTTCATCCTCTTCATTCATACTAAGACAACCAGTAATATTGTTGTTGATGCTATTGGGTTGATGTAAATATGGTGTCATGTGAATTCTTCCGGGAAACGATTAAGTCGTGTCTCGAGAAAACAAAATTTCTTTGGAAAACTTTCCAAGCGTGCACGGAAAAAGCTTCGATGATCTTCATGCAACACTATGAAGAGACAGTTTTTTACCTGTAGGTGAAGTGGGAAATTCAAATATAAACATCAACATTGACACTGAGACTTGCAATGTAGGCCTTTACGATATAGTTAGCAACATGTAACAATAAAAAAAGTTGCATTGAGGATGATGAAATAGAGAAGACGAATATAAAAAAAACACATCTAGGATGAAATATATAGTCAAGAAATGAAACATATTCAGGATCTAACCGTTTTCGCAAGTCTCAGAGGTGATTTCAGTCAGAATTATTTCGTTTAATGACCAGCTTAGCGTTAGCGTACACAAGTCAATTTTCGATTATTTCAAATATTAGAAATTTGCGATTTTTGTTGATTAATATGATACGTATGAGCACTTTAGTGGCAAGTTATAATTATGTAGAATCTTGTATTAGCATGGATGAAATTAAAATATTTATATTTCAGTGGCTACCATTAATGCACTTGTACGAAACGGAAATCCATGAAAAACGAAAAAAGTTCGAATATCTTAATTATCGTCTTAAACAGGTTTTGCTGTATCTATTAATTTTTACTTATATTTTGTTTAGAGCAGTTTTTTAATACAAATATTTTATGTACTTAATGCTATAATTCAGGTTTGAGATCGTAACGGAACAAAAACCTTTTTTAAACGCTTGATTAAACGTATTCGATTTAGTCAAGCTGACTGCACATCAAATATTGATTTCACTGCTAGAAGATATGATACAGCTCGTACATTTGCCATGAACTGCAATTGAGAGTTGAGGTCTGTGGAGTATTTTATAATAACATAGCAATTCTAACGAATATTATTAGGCGTATGATATCTCTATATTCGCTTTATGTTATTTAATCATTTTTATGTTATTAGTTTGTACACTTTAAAAAATGTGTATTTTTTGTTATAGTAAAGGAAAACTTTAAGGGAACAACTTATTTCAATTTAGAAGGTTTATATACCGGTGAGTTAGAGACATATGAATGAAGGTACATATTAATATAGATATGATTTTTCATATATGCATTTAAATACACTTATGCTAATTTCCTTCATATCCCAAGTTAAAATATCAATAATGCAATTACTTGCCTCAAGGAAATAACTGTTTAACAAACAGAAATTATCTGATTCCAGAACGTAAGGACTTTCGCGAAAATTTCATGAAACACACATAATATGTAGTACCTTTGGAAAATGTTTTGTTCTCAGTGGTTATGCAAACGCAATTGAAATTATTGTCTACGCCACAAAAGACTTTCTAAGAAATGTCCAAATAATTTTAGTCTCTGAAAATCAGTGTACAGATTGACGATACAGATTATCTTCTAATGATTCCTACAGTTTAATGGAAAAGTCCAGGATCTTAAATTATTTTTGTGTAGGGACTATCAGCAATTTATGCTCTCATTCTATATCTCATTTAACGTAACTATCGAGAAACGGAGCGAAAGCATAGCACAGAGCTCATAGGTAATTTGAGCCGCAGAGTTGAAATTTTATACGTCTATATGAGCAAAAGTTAAAAATTTTCGATTCGTCACGCAATTGCTGACGACAAGAAACTTGTCCAGTTCAGATTTAATTCTTGACGACATGCGTAAAAAAGGCAATTGCTTTGTGTTGGCTGGAATTATTTGATATTTACGAGGTTTTAAACGACCAGCAAAATTTGCGATGAGGAATAGTGATGAAGGAATCATCTCAGCGTACTTTAATTGGTGATTATTCCCCAAGTAGTGGCAGGCTAACGAAGATTTATTGATCACACATTTTGTTTACAAAATATTGGTGCACTTTTCAAAAATTGCAGCATATTCCCTTTCTAGATGTATTACGTATACTGTGAAGATTCATACTTCACTGTTCCTCATTGCAAGTTTTGCTGCTCATTTTCCACCTCGTGAATATCAACCAATTCCAGCCAACAAAGAGCGAGTGTCTTTTTTAACGCATGTCTACCCAGCGTAAAACATATTTTCTATAGAAACTATCCAGAAAGAACGTGATTGCGTCATACGTGTTTCTAGCAGCAGTGAATTCAAACACTCAGTGATGGATTCAGCTATCAAAACATTTCACGAACCTAAATATAAAACGATCTTGAGCTGATCTCTCCGACCTCTAATTTTTCTTTCATCTCTGGAATTTGATTAACAATAACTGAAATCCTTAATTCACCAAATTTCAAAGTGTTTTTCACTTCCGTAACTGCAGATGATTTCTCAAGAGCAAAGCATCTCGAAGTTTCTGGCAAACATTATTGTGAAATCTATCACATCCAGGTCAATGTGGGGTGTCGTACACATGTCAGACACGAAGATTCTTTAGGTTTAGGTTGAAAGAACGGGTGTTAATTTATTGTACTTAAAAAAATTGCAAAATAGGACAGTTTATGTTAGAGACCGTTCCCGTCAGGGTTACTCCTGGATAGGGATTACTACTCTCAGAGAATCCCCCGATATATCTTCCTCTGTTCGAAAATTGTGCTCATAAACCATAAAAATGTACGATTATACCCTCAATGGATAAAGTATTAGACATACCTAACTAACTTCCTGTTGGACTTTCTCTAGTGTCTGTACTGGCCGAAGAATCGACTCCACCATGCCGGAGGATTATCCAAGGTAATGACAGCCATGCCTATTGCAGCATACACCAAGACGTCTGCCCAGGATCCATGCGCTCCACGATATCCTAGAGTGTTTCCGAGGTGTTTAAATCCTGGTTCCTTTGATGGCCCTGGAAAAGTTTTAAACTCAGATGAGTCTTCCTTGGAGCTATGGCTGAGTGGTTGAGGCCCGGTGGGGAGGCGCATTGTCCTACTGGAACAGACTATCCGCCGCAAGATGTTTGTTTGTTGTTGTTTGTTGATTGAAGGTTTAACGACCACCGTGAGCAACTCAATGGGCTATAAGCAGTCTCCCATCCCTAATTTAGGGTCACTGGTTCCAGGGAAGGGAGAGAGCCAGTGCCGTAAGATAAACACAACATCCATGCCTCACCGGGATTCAAACCCGGAGCATGTTCGGACGAATGATCAGAGGCCATCGCTTAGACCACTGCGCCACCGGGGCGGCCCGCCGCAATATGCGCCAAGGCCATAAAAGCATGTGATCAACCAGCACACGGTAGCCCTGCTGAGCGGTTAAGGACATCTCCTGGCACATTAACGGACCTAATGTGTCCCAAATGATGGTTCCCTATCACATAACCCCTATCGCCTTCAACACAGCCTAACTGGCATGATAGGCCCGTGGTCTGTGCTGTCGACGCCAAAGCTGCACCCGTCCTGTCTGCTCTGTACAGCTTGTAAATTGGATTCATTTAACCACACGACGTCCCCACTCTGCACAGGTACAAGTTTGATGTTCCCTGCAGCGTATTTCATATGTACATACTGAATTGCGATTAAGTCATTTCGGACACGTGATCCGTTTAGAGCTGTTTTGGTGATTCCCAGTAGGTGGGGCCTATTAGGAGATTTGCGTGACGGTGACATGTAGTTATTGCTGTATTCGCATAAGGTACTTTAATGTCTCGGTATTTTCCTTCCGACAATGGTCACTTTCAATTGTTCTACTCGTACAGTATGAATGCGACAATAAGTAAACACAGATATAGTACTTTACTGTTAGGGAAACCTTTGAGTTTTCACATAATGATAGCATACATACTTCATGTGCCTTATCCTCCCAATTTCTTCACACTCTCCCAAGTTCTCACTGGCTACATGTCAGCGAATCGTCTGACAACTAAGCGAAATGTGAAAAACGAAGTGTGTGACGTAACATCCGAAACATGCATATCCTTTTGCAAATTAGGGTCTAGGACGTCACAATGCATAAATCACATATCATGATAAAGAGGAAGGTTTTCCGGGAGTTCGATGATCTGGCGCATTTATTGGATTTTTTTGATTGGAGGTTTAACGACCACCGAGAGCTACTCAATGGGCTATAAGCAGTCGTCCGTCCCTAATTTAGGGTCACTGGTTCTAGGGAAGGGAGTGTGCCAGTGCCGTAAGACAGACACAACATCCATGCCTCACCGGGATTCGAACCCGGACCCCGTTCGGACGAATGATCAGATGCCATCGCTTAGACCACTGCGCCACCGGGACGGCACCCCATTTATTGGGAGATTTCGTTTCTTGATGTCTAGTTCGAGAGATGTCTTATCACGATTTACCGGAATTAACGGCTTGGAGAGCTATTTGCAGGCTGGAGTATATCCAGACACAATGGGCAGTAGCAGAAACCATCCGAGTGTCGAATTCGTAGAATTACTATTCTGCAGTTAACAACCGAAAATTTGTGAGCAGTGCTTGAAGTGATCTACCTTCCCACCCAAAAAAAAAATCAGGAAGGAAATATAAATAATGCAGCTTGGTGTTGGTTAAAAATAAACCTGATAATTAAGGGAACCTTAATTCACTCTAAAGAAAGAGATAAAAATAGCTTTAAAAAGTGGTTGAAAGAACCAGCAGTGAAACATAAAATGACGAATATCTTACAGCGTGCATTACAGGACGTTTCTTATATTTAACGTGAAGCACATTTATCCTATTAAAAAACTTGCAATATTCTGTTCGAAACATTTTATATTATAACTTAGTAACAAAGAATTAATTTGGAATTCGACGATGTGTTTGCAATCTTTTCATTCAGCCTCCTGAATGCATTGGTTTCAGGAGGTTAATCTGATAGCCAATAGTGTTGTGCATAATCGATTGAATTTAAGAATCGAAAGGTTACAATCGAGAGTTCTGACAAATAGAGATATTCATTCGAAATAATCATTCTAGCGTTTTCGATGTTACCGGAAGATTTGCGGATATGCTCAGAGCAACTGTCTGCGTTTGACGAATGGAGCTAACCATTCGAATGATTTGCAATTAGTGCTGTACTCTCACAGCTTTCGTTCGCTGAACGGAATGACGCTAAAAACATTTGAAGTAGCAAAACCAAGCTCAAGAAGTTAGAAGGAACCTAAGTCACTTCTTGCGAGAGATAACTCGATAACGCACGTGAAAAGAGATTACTTCCAAACCTCTCGGATCTCGATACTTCTCGAGATGTTTTCGGGCAGTCGAGCGATTTTGCTCAGAACATATGCTTTCGAGAAGAGACGAGCGATTTCGTCTTTCGAATGCACGCGTTTGACCGAGACAGCGTTGGAACAATCAAGAGTTCTCTGAAAAGTTTTTTTTTCATTCGAATGAATTTGGCGTATAATCGAATGTTTCGAAAGATTTCCATAATCGAAGGAAACGATTATTTCTACTCGATTATGCCCATCACTAATAGCCATCCAAATGCGTGTTTCGTTTGCAAGTCACGGCTTAATATGCTGCCCGTTTTTCGTGATGATTTTTGGTAAATGGGCCACTCTGGATTTCACAAAACCTCCTGCTTAATTCCTGACTTCAGCGCTGTGGCACTGCGGTGGCGTGGTCTTCATTGTGCGTGACTTCATCACCCCAGTATTTCGAAGTGAAGATGTGTATTCGAGATTAGCTGCTGTCCAGTGTTTGTTTTGTCGCACAGTGTGATATTTACGAGATCTGGGAGGACAACATTCTTGCTCGCAGTTTTTTTTATGTAACGGGTTTATTATCAATACAATACGTACATATATATTAAATGTTATACGTGTATCTCACTATTTAGATGCGACAAAGCCAAAAAATCGAGCACAAGTATTATTATGGTCATTCAATTGAAGACGAGCCAAAGGGCTACACTGTAACGCAAGATGTTTTGCGGAAAGCCAGAATCCAGGAAAATTGACACAGAACTCCAGCTTCCCGCGTACGATAGGATACAGCAGTGTACCTGAATTGTACATGGAATTCCCAACTACGTATTTTTTAAATGTAATGCTTAGTCTGAAAGAATACAGAAAGCCGACACAGATCTGGAAACAGAAACGAAAAAACAAATATTTTACCTGTAAAGTAGAATGACAGAACAATTATTCTGAATCACTAAAAACACTGCTTTCATCGAATGAGTCCTCGGAATCGTCTCCTTCTGGTACGGGTGCATCGAATTCTAACAAATTGATCACTTCTTGATTCAGTTTTTTGTGTTTGGGTTTTGAAGACGCCCGTGAACTTGCTATATAGGCGTCTGATGTAATGAGCAGCCAGTTTAGAAAATCTGTATTTTGTCTATTCTGGAAGTCTTCCTTGTGAACAGTTCTCTATACTGCTTACTGTGTTTATTCCTGGCTTGTTGGGCCTCCTCTGAATATTGCCCAATAGCTAGATACACAATTCAATAATGCCTCTCCCGTAAAATAAAACTTTATGGAGGCTTACAGGCATTGGATAACAGCTGTAGAGTAGGAGGTATAGGTCCTGGGTTTATTTAGTTAAGTCGTGAAATTGATCTAAATTAATTTGTCTGTCATAATTTATACATTCGAGAGAACTCCCAAACGCTTAATTAAGTCCAGATTCACTCCCTTTATCTCTGCAGCCTTCTCGGAGTGCGAACAATTTGCGGGCGGAGTTGCCGTAATTGGTATTTCCACTCTCCTGCTTCGGCATGTCGATTAAAATGTTTAACGCGCGTCTGAACCTCCCCTGAAACTATTTCCTCTTCCGAGTAACAGTTGCTTTATTTGCGTAACCCCTTGTTTGCCATGTTTTAATCTCTAGCCGGTACGAAATGTGAAGCATGCATTCAAACAAGCTGGTCCACGAGTGAAGGGGTGATAAACTAAAGGGAAATATTTTTTTCTTTTACTAATTTTCTTGAGATGACGTTAACGTTATTCATTTGACTGGGTTTTCGCCTCGCAGAGGTAACATGTCTGGGCGGAGGAACATGATGATACGTCATTACACGCGCTGCCGTTCACCATGCAAAGTATCAAAGTCGGCTTTACGGTAAGTCGGACATCCAAAGCGATTTTGGTGGGGGTAAGTTGTTCTATTTGATGTCTTACCTTATCCACTTCTGTGGTAACTAATATGGCCGATTCTTCACCGGACACAAAGGCGATCGGGCTGCAGTTTTTCATGGAAGATGAGACTGGGTTTTATGAAATGACGGTTCTTGGGTCGCCTGGTTCACACTACATTTGTAAAGGAACCAAGAAATACTAAATAGGCTTTCGTCACTGCAATTTTCTTCGGCAAACCTCTGTTTGTACCTGTTCTGTTCTGTTCCATCCCATCCTTATTTCATGATGACGTTAAACGCAGACGTTTGTAACAACATCAATTTGTCGTGGACTCGTCCATTTGACACAGGCGAGCAACCGTGTTGTTAATGAACGCCTGCAGAAGAATTTCCGCTGACATTTCCGTTATGAGAATACCTTGTGGATAACATACCTGCTTGGCTTCTTTAACTCTGTGGTATTGGGAATATGATTTTCAAATGAAGTTTTCGTCTTGCTCACGTATCCATTGGTACTGACGAGTGGAGAAATTACCATCAACCATTAATGCAAGCGCTTGTTCCAGAGACACTGACACTGGCTTTTGAAGAAAGGACCTCCGTGCCTTCTTAATAGGCGTACCCCTCTTCGGAGATGCAGCAGAGTGTTCTTTAACAAGTGCTGCAGAATCGCTTTTTCCTTCCGACCGTAATTGAATTTCAGTGGCCGCACACAGCTCTTCGCTGCTTGACTGGAGGAGGTGTTGCATATTTCGTCCTTTGATCCTTCGGATCTTAGGCATTGAACGGCTGTGTTGGCTGGCCAGGTCCAATCATGGTAGTTCCTGTTGTACTTGAGACAGACTTACATACATCTTCCGCAAAAGTAATGTTTTCGTTAAGCCACGATGCATTGTAATTCAGAACCATGCCTACCTATTTTTCCCCATTTGCTACTAACTTTTGAGCAGAAGATTGTTTATTTTCCTTTATAAGCACTAGAAAGCAGTTTCAGAGGTCGCTAGGTTTCCTAGTTCTTGCAAAAAATATTCCATCACAGCGTCTAACTTCGACTCTTTCAGATTTTCATCCCACACCTCAGCCCCTTCCAGGAAATCGAACGTGTCATGCTGTAAAACATGTCATTCTGTAAAGCATCAAAAGTGTCATTCCGTTCGCAAATATTCGTAAATGTTCTTTCACGATTTAGATTCCCAGATGATCGAGCTTCAATACCTACCTATCCATAAATCGTAACTCGGTAAAACTACTCTTAAACCTGCAATACACTTACGACATGACTTTTAAGTTCAATATAAATTCCTCACCTTTTAAGAGACCACTACCAGCCGACACCAGCTACCTGTGAGACACTACCAGCAATAGTAATCTGCGAATATCCATAGGACTTGCACTTTGAAGTTCAATAAATTACATGTGGCTTTGGACGTATTCTGGTCAATCGAACTCGCTGTGCTGAGATGGCGGAGTCATAGCTGTGTGGGACAAGTGCACGTTCATGCCTATTTCGACGAGCACTACCGCTACCTCTGGCGATATTTAGGGAAACTAACTCTCTTATCATATGCTGTTGACATCCTACTATCGAAATATGCAACGGGGTCGAACTTCTGGCCAGTTTGATAAATTACATTTTCTCCACCTAGATTGCCGAAATTTCACACTGTGCGAGGCAGGAATGCCGTGTTTTTCTTACCAACTTGGAGCCCTCCCTTCCTAGGACCCAGTAGTCCTAAATTAGGGAAAAGGATTGCGTGTAGCTCATCGGCATGCTCAACAATGTTGTTAAAGTTTAAGAACTGAAAATGAATCGCGGTCATTTTCAGTTCTTAAACTTTAACAATGCTGTTGAGTAGATTCAACTTTGTAAATGCTAAAAATCATTAACATGAATTGCGAAAATTTTATTTTCTTATAATTTAAAATTTTGATCCTCGTCGCTAAACTTCATTCTATTATAAGAGATTTGGAATGTTAGCAAAAAAAGAATATTGGAAATATAATGCGATATATGAAACGTTATGTTGGTAACAGAGCGATTAATGTAAAATGTAATTTTTTTTAACCTTTGAAGGGAAAGATGTACAAATCGTGTGTTTCCTAAGATCTATTAAAAGGCAATGATACCTGCTGCATTTGAAATTCTATTATTTTCACAGTTGAAATTATTGGTGAGTTGCAAGCTATACTTAAATTGTGTAGAGGAAAACAATTATCAAAATTCAGAGTTACTAACAGCAAAGGTTGAGTCAAAATCAAACCTTCGGAAGTGATAGTTAATATCCTTCCGAATCCTCGCAATGGACGTAGCTCATTGTACGCCATTTACATTGTGTAAGATTCAGCGTAAATGCTGCTTAAAAAGTTGAAATATTTTCAGCACCAAAAAACGTGCTACAGAGTACTTTTCTAGTATTTTCGCCGTAACTACGACGATTTTTTTTTGTAGAAACACTCAGATTTTCATGCTCCCAGACGGGCTTTTTGATATGTCATATTGGAACACTTCAGGTAGGTACTGAAGAAGTGCCAGAATAAACTGATGAGCCAGACCGGCAAAGGTGGACAAATCGCAATGTTGTTCAGGGGAGCATGCACATCTATCAGTGAACCAATGTTGTCAAAGGAAATCATCGGCTAAGCCATTTCACCACACCCTTCACTCTATGCGTTAAATGTCACGAGATCTTGTACTGTCAGACTTGCAGGTGTGCGCTTTACATTCCCACGTTCATCAATATGAAACACTATCCATCAGAGATAGCAAGTTTCTTCTAGTATTCTACTATGCAGTTCCAATCTTATTTGGCAAATTTTAGTCTTTGTCAGAGATGCTGTACTGTGGTGAGGGGTGGTTTGATCATGCAGCTGCGCTTCAAGCTTATGCGGTGGAGTAAGAGTTGCACTACTGCTGTCGATACACTCATCTGTACTTCCATGGTTACTGTGCCGAGGTAACATGCTAATATTTCTGGATAAATAGGCCGATTCGCCTGTCTGCCGAGCTTTAAAAAAAATGGCCGTCTAATACCCATCCGTCGATTATACGTTGCACCTTTGTCTATCAACGCACTTGAACCACGGCAGATACAAACTTTTGACGGCGTCAAGTTTGCTCTCTCGCGGATATTGAGGCCGTTTGATATGTACCAAAAGATCGCATCCATTTCAAAACAGGGGTCAGATCTCATCACTCAACTCATGTAATCTTCACTTTCAGCCTTCCACTGATAGTGCCCTTGTGTCAGATAGAGTTTCATGCGTCCACTTGACTTTTATACGATGGTAATCCACCTCTAGTGCAAACAAAAGAACGGTTGTCAAGACAACTTCGAAAAGTCATAATGCTTTGCAGATGCTATCCAATATGAAATTGCTTACTCTAGCCATAATGAATAGTGTCTCGTATGAAATTGGAGAAATCATTATCTGACGGGGGTGTCACAGGTTCCACGTTATATATTGCAAAGAGTTCACTCAAACTTTACAGAAAATTTTTGAATTTTTAGTTTTTGAAAACCCGCATTGTTGTACAACGGAGTAGCGTAACCATGCGAGTTGTAAAAAATAGTTTTCTTTTACTTTTATTTTTTTTTGAAAAGAAAATAAAATCGTAAAATGTAATCTTCAGATCAAATGAAAAATTCCAGTCCAACTGCAGATCTACACCAACATTAATTCTTCAGAAACTGCCTGTACGAAAACCATTAAAAGCTGCGAGCATCGGAGCGTTTCTTCCTGAAAGCTATTCATCCCATTAAATATAAAGCTGTTTCATGACCACCTCGAGGTATTCGATTGGCTGTAAGCATTCGCCCTTATCTTTAATTTAGGCCAACTGATTCCAGGGAAGCGAGAAGTGTCAGTTCCGTAAGACAAACGTAACACCCATACCTCACTGAGATTCGAACAGGGAACCATTCCTCGAACGAATGGTAAAATATCAGTGACAACAATGTCGCAACTGATGCGGCTTTTTCATCTTAAAACTAGCTTCAGTGTTAGGGATGATGCATTATTCAAATATTTTTTTTTTTTTTATTTCTAAAGTAAGGAATCGATATTGGACATCAATAATTAATTTGCTTCTGAACGTCAAAGCCATCACAGATATAATTTATTTAAGAAGGGTTTTGATTTAATTAATCGGTAACCTACTAGACATATATAATTGTGAACGGTTATATGAAGTAACTTAATTTAATACAGGACTGTGAAATGCTTTAAAGTTATTTTTTGTGAAATGTTTGTGAAACATACGACAGATCAATTTTCAAGTAAAACCATGCCTGTTTGGTGATATTCGTTTTTAAGAAAATGTGAAATTGGCAAGGACATTAAATTGCACAAAATGCAATGCTTACATACTATTACATAATGACATGCACCTAAACTGTTTATTCCAGGGAACAATACCTTCTTTAATGCAGGATATACTCAAAGGAAACGTTTTAAAAAGAATACATGGAAAATCATATTTAACAAAGAGTATATTATTTTGAATTCCTTTCAAATGTCTGACTTTAGACACTAATTCAAATTGAACATTTAGCGGAAATCCAGATAAAAAATTTAGCAGAATGATTTTCTTTACCCAAGAGCGCCATCACTCGAATTAAAGTTATTCTCATAATGCAGTTAGAAAACCAAAAATGTTTACCACGATTTTTAATAGAAAAATAAATCCCAGAATTCAATACTTAGATATAAGTACATTTCTGCTTTTCAGAATGTGAGGCTCTTTTGAATATGTATTTGAAATGTGATGCCGAATTTTTTTTTTCCATTTCAGAAAAGTTCAGATGCCTATACAATAAAAACATTACTCCTGAAATGCCGAACATTTTGTATTGTAGTACAGAATAAGCAGCTCCACCAGAAACAAAAATACAAGTTTAAAACAAAATGTTGTGCAAGAAAAATAATGGTGAAAAGCTGTACGAACTCTATTTGAACAGGAAATCTTATCAACAGAAACGGAAATTATCACATGCTACGAAGTCTTCTTATATTATGATGCCTAGGTGGAAAAAATCAAGCCACAAAACTTTTTCTGACTCTAGAATTGCAGAATGGGAGAATGTTGTTTTACCAAATTAACTTGTAAATTCCGTATTTAGAATTTGTGCTGTTGTTGGGCTCATGAGGTTATTTTGATGTTTGAAAGGAATTATAGCTTTTGGATCGCCGTGGCTGGAACATTGTTCCGGTATGCTGGCATCTCTGCCTGATTCACTGATGTCAGGAATTTTGCAGCAATTCTACCGTGAATTGAAATTCCAATGCGTTGGCGATATCTGTCTTTGAGAGCATCAGCTGATTATCACTGCACACTCTGTATTCGTACAACCTGATGGAACAATTTCAACAAGTTGCCGATTGAAACAATCAGGACAACAGAAAATAAAATGGGTTGAATAGGCAGTACAAGAAGAAAGAATGTGATATCCTTTCAAAACACCTCTTGTAAGTACTGCGCTTTCCCTCACCAAAGCGTAAGGAACATGCAACTTTTAATCAAACAATTATTGAATAAAGGTATTATGGTGGATATGTTTGTGCTGCTAAAAAGCACGATCCACGTTCTAAGTAATCACCGGAATAAATCTCCCTAACATCAGGAAATTATCCAGCGGAAGATAATGTTGTACTGGTGGAACTTCTACCTTTCATATGATCATGCGTCTCAAAATACACTGCTGCGTACGCATAAATTAAGGACGAAGAGCAGAAATTAGCATAACTGCGGAACGAGCAGGCAGAACGGACCGAACCCTCCACTAGGAGATAGACTAGAAAGGTTCAGGTACGGTGGGAGCATGCGCATATATGCGGCATGGCGTAGGAGGGACTGTCGGAAGGGTAGAAAGCACACGGGCGGTGTACGCTCAGCAATTCAGTGAGGAAGCTATTGCATCGGTGTACATCGGCTTGAACTACGTCGAGTTGCTGCCACCGTGTGATATCGCCAACAGGCAGTCCAGTAGACGACATTTGGATGATTTTAACCGAGGTCGCGTCATTGAGAAGTTGGAAGAAGGTCGAGTTGTGACTAGTGTAGGCCGAGTGGAGTTCGGGATCGCCGACAGCATCGCTTCACGAGCTTGGCGAGCATTTCTGCAACGACAGAAACAGCTCGTCCGAGAGTTTAGCAGTGGTCGTCCACGAGCAACAATGGCGGCGGCCGGCCAGTATATTGTCCGACATGCAAAAAGGGACAGACGGCAGACAGCGTGGGAGAAATCGTAAGGCACGTGCAACAGACAACCTGACGTACGTCATCATGCGGCGTTTTACCGGCCCATGGTTAGGAGGTTGTACAAAGATTCAGCTCGGCTATTTGCCACCTACGAACAGTACGGTGTGTGCCATTAAGTAGACGACTCCTCACCGGAGACGGCGGTTCGTGTGGTGCCAGAGAACACGCAATCACACCCTCCAACATCACTTCGAAATTGATCGGTTTGGAGGTGGCGGGAGTTCTTCGTTTGTGGCGATATCATGCTTGGTAGCCGTACTGACCTCCACTTCTTCCAAGCAGGTTCAGTCACTGGCGTCTGCTGTTGTCACTGAGGTTCACCTGCCTCTACGTGTGTCTGTTTAGAGGTGCTGTGGGTCTTGAGTTCCTCTTCATGGACGACAACGCTACATCCTCATCGTGTACAGTGGCTGTCGCAGAGCTATTGGAGAGTGAAGATATTCAACGCATGGTTGGCCCGCAATGTCCCCGGACCTAATGCTACATCGAACACGTATGGGACCTTCTCGGGAGACGCTTGGAAGCACGTCACCAGCCGCCAGCAACAATTCCGCAGCTGTGATTGGCGCTACAAGAGGAATGGGCCGCGATGCCTTAACAGGGCTCTTTTTTGACAACCTCGGCCTCAGCATGGAAAAAGCCGTTGTAAATCCTGCAACGCAGTCAGGGGTGATCATATCCCCTACTAAAGACCTGGAATAAATTCTTGGCAGCCACCTGTGACAGGCGGACGTTTCTGTCTTCTGTCCCACAGTTGTGCTCGAAGCTACCTTTTCAGTAAAGTGCTCTTTGCATCCTTTGGATTCCTTCGCACTTGGACGGTTTTGCTCACTTGTCTCTATATTCTTACATCTTGGGGACCTTATGGCGTATGATTTGTTCTCAGTCGATATGGAGCACTTCGGCACGACGTTACATTCGAAAACACCGTCTCGTCCTTAATTTTTGCAACGCCAAAGTGGTATTAAAGATTATCCCTGGTAAATAACTTAGAGGAGATACGCCATTAAGCGTCGGAAACAGCAAAAGGAAAAATCCATTAAAACAACAAAACCATCGCTTCTTCAGAGAAAATAAATCGTTGACAAGACAGGGTTGTCCAATTGTGTGTCATTTCAGAGCAGAACATTGCGACCGGCGTCCACATATATCATTTGCTCAGAATACACATATATTTGATGTCGACAACAAAAAGTCTGAACAATCGGTTTTTATATCTTGGAGGGAAAGTACGATTGACCCTTCCTGTTGTTATCTACCGAAGAGACAATAGTGCAGTTGGGCAATCAGGACAACTGACATAGAAAAACGGTCCGTGTATGGTTTTCCCAAACCGATTGCATTAGTAATACAAATAAGTATAACCGGATATCACAAGAGGCGCTTTACATCCGATATCATGAAAGGCTTTTAAATATTAACCCAAGATATACTTTTAGATTCCTTATTTTACAAGACAATGTGCATATGATTTGGTGTATGAGTGGACCTGAAATTTTGATTATATGTTTCTACTATTTCGCAATAAATCCTCGTCTATTATAGATTAAGAGCATTTGTCCATAGGCTTTACTTAAACTGTCCTTCACACTTTTGACACAGGTTACTAAAAGTAATTATTAAGCATTTTTTTCAAAGTGAAAACACGTACTAAAGGTTAAGGTTTTTTTCTTAATTATTGAACAGAAACTGATTTAGATTGTTTTTATAATTGTTATTCATAAAACGAACTATGACATGATCGAAAGAAGACGGTGTTGCGTTATTAAAACGGAATGAAGAATTACGACGATTGGCGGTTTAAATATTCAACACGTCTGGTTCTAAAGTCCATATTACATAGAAAGTTTTCCTTTACTCAACCAATGTGATCTTTGATCAATTACATTCTTCTCCGAATGTTAACTAAGAAGTGTTACATTTTAATTATCTCTAAAATATATTTAAGTACTCTAATGTACCTTTACCTTACGTTTGAGAGAAATAAAAATATAACACCTGTCCCAAAGTTTTTGGTCACAGTTTGTTTCATATAACGTTACTCTCACACTATTTTCTGGGCATACTTGATAACTTGAGATTTAAGAACCACAAAACTCAATGAATTAAAAATCTAGGGTATGTTCTGCCGCCGAAACGTGCGTCACCGTTCTTAACGTAGTCAAGAACGAATTGATGTAAGTAAGGTTTGTACCAAGCTCAAGAATGTTCGAACCAATGAACCACAAGGCAAGTAAATCGGATTCCAGGCAAAACATTCAACCACACTCAGTTCATTTGGTGAAGATTGCTGACATATATTTCTTAAGTAAAATAGGTCCAAAAATCAATCTCCAATCTGACCGCACTCTACATATTTGAAAAATGTCTTCCTGGGCAAGTGGGAATCTTACGAAACAACTTAAATCAATATCGTTGAAGTTATGAAAAGTTTGGAATAAAATATTTTATGGAGTTACTTTACATGTGACAAATGTATAACGATCCAAAATTAGGCATTGCCTTTGGATTAAAAAAAAAATTTCCCAAAATCCTACTACACCGACTGATGAAAGAAATTCTGGGTGCGACATGTTTTGCTATTTCCCTTTAATCATTTGTCAGAATCATGAAGTGACGTAAATCTATACATTGCTATACAATGCAATTCCAAAAATCTTAAAATGTGATGTGAATCACGTAAGTTGTTATCATAATCAACTATAAAAAGAGAGCTTCCAATTGTTTAAATATTTCGATTTATTTAAATTTGTGTTTCAATTGTTAAGTAGGAATGCTAATTTTAATAACAGTCTTGTAATACAAATCAGTTTTACTGGAAAACTGTGTGTCAGTTTTCTTTATTTGAGTACTCTAAAACTTCATGCTGTACGAAGTAATGTGCAAAAGATTTTATTCAAAAGAAAGCATCATCTTTGTGGAATATTTCACATCCATAAAGGTATTTTAACAGACAAGCTAATATGGACCGTAACGAGAGCAAGCTATCCCTACGCAAACAGTTACACTATATGCAAAACAATTTGGATAATTTAATGTTCTTATTCTTTCTTTATCAGTATTATTGGGACACATACAATACTGCTAGTAACATTGCATCATCAGCTTGGCAGAAATAAAATAAGCTTTTCAATAAAACGTATGGTGTTTATCACAACATCCAACATGAAGATTGGTGATAAAGTGAAAGGTTGATGTCATAATTTTACGTACTGAATGAAAAAATATCATTTTTGCATCTTGTATAAGAAAAACAGTTTTTTTAGGACTGAGTTTCTTTATTTCCCCTTGCATAGTATTCCAAACAACTGCATTGACACATCACGATAGAGCCTCAGCGTATGCTGGGTGTTTTTTAGACACCGAAAAAATTCATCATAATAGTAAAAAAATTATCATACCAGGTAAACTACATGATTTGGCCATTAGCTCATTCCCCATTGCTATCAGCATTTAACAGTAGTTTTCGTGAGTTTAACTTGAAAATTTATAATAAATTAAAGAAACATTACTAGGATAGACAGTATTTGCTGCATATTCCCAGTGTACACCATTCATGCGCAGTAGGTGATTGCTTTTACAAAAAGAAAATAAGAAACGTAAGAAAGAAACTTATTTTTCGTTATTCAGGTCAAATTCTTTAAATCTATAATGCTTAATTCACTAATTAACGTATTTCTGTTTTTACTGTATTATCATTTGTAAGTTCATTTGTAAAAAGCTCTACTTTTTAGAAAACGTTATCTATGACTATTTAATTTCTGTTCTCATTATGTACATCGAAGATACTGTATGAATGGTAATTTTCGGATCACTCCGCTTTTTTATGCTCTACACCTCGTACCGACACGCTTAAAAATTTTGTACCAGACCAGTTATTTTAATTCTGCAAAACAGTATTGAACTTATTTGCGGTACACACATTGTCCTGTCTTTGGACAACTTATTACAATAATACAAATGTGAAGTTGCAATATCTGCCGAATTAACGGACCTAGAAAATCTGCATAAGAAATGCTAATGTAATCTGAACATTTGTTGCAGCAGTAATTGTTCTAAGAAAAAGAACTAACAAGAAAAACATCTAAAGATTTGCATTAGAAAAGAGGTCCTTTGAAAATTTGCGAAGGCGTTGATGCCGCCAAATATTTGAAGGTGGTAGGAATAAATCTTCTGTTTAATTCCTTAAAACAGCAAAATTTTACTGATTGTGGATGCATGACAATACAATGCACACATCAAAATGCAACACCAAGATGTGCCATCCGACTGGCATGAAATTCACAACATGCGTCGGCTCCCGCTGGAGGACATGCAAAACGAATACGTGTGAAGTATGCGGCCGGGCACGCCGCATAGAAATACTAAAAGAAGGGTGCACAGAAAGCGGGGTGTAAGTAGTGGAAGTGCGTTATGCTGCCTGACCTGTACTTGGAAATCTTCCTGATGACTCTTCCGTCGCAGAATATGGCAGCTATTCCATCACGTTTCGGAGTTCAACAGAGGACGAATAGTGGCTTATCGCCACAGCGGCTATTGTACCGAGACATCGGCGCTCGCGTGGGACGACATCTA